>JAVQJG010280575.1:0-24540 GCA_036024015.1 Craterocephalus amniculus
GGAGAGAGGAAAAGGGAGAGATGGACTCTTTTAGGATGGTTGGTGATGATTCCTGATCTAAACTAGCCTGCGAGCATTTAGTCTGGCCAAGACTAATACAGAAACTGTTTCTCAGAAGGTACGGTTGACCCGTCTCCTTCAAATGTCCATGTTTGTGATTGGTCGAAGCTTAAATCAATCAAAGTTTAAACCAATCACAGCACTCTTTTCTCTGACTTACCGAAGCCGGTCGGGAGCAAGGCGAAAACGTCTTTCCCTCCAACAAATGTCTCCAGGGCTACTCGTTGCTCACATTTAACAGAGAACTTTCCGTTTAATGTGCTGAAAACAGAATCTCCCGCTATGTCAGACGCTGCTGCTGCTCCATGTTAGCAATGTTGACGGTGTTGCTTCCTGTTGCGTCACTGCGTTGAGTCCGCCTCTTTGGATAAGCTCGAAATTGATTGGCTCCCACTTTGGGATTTTGGAAATCGGTTGAATAGGCCTCCTGGCCAGACTATATGGAGCTTGCGAATTTTAGTCGCGGTAGCCAGGCTAACAAACTGTAGTATCAGTGAATAAAACAAACTGTACCAAGTTTGACATCTAAATTATATCATTAATATACAAAATAAAAAGTTAAGGTCCATAAAACCCGACTCCATATTCAGTCTTCATACCTCAGATCTATTACCAGCAAACTCTAATGTTGTCTATCAATTATTCAGTTTAACAGCATCTTCTCACACCATATGTTTGCAGTTTAGAAATGAAAATAGAATAATCTGTGGTGTCAAAGGCTTTTTTTAAATCAATAAAGTCACTAGGGTGTATTTATTACTTCCATCAGTCTCAGAGCTGCAGATCTGTTTACTGACTCTCCTCTACGATAAAAGTATCTAATTTTTGTTCAAATAGTTTTTCAGCACTTTTGGAAATTGTGAAAGTAACAAAACTGGTCTGTAATTTGTAAAATTTAGTTTATCCCCTGGGATACTTTTTCTACTTTAATTCTATCTGGAAAACTAAAAAGATTAAAAATATAACCCAGTAGTCTAGTTTCACAGATAATAGTTTTTCCTATCAGTCACATCAATGTCAGTTGTTTTATTTTAGTTTTAGCTACAACTGTTCTGATATGATTTTCACTCACTTCACCAGAAACACAGGTTTGCAACACTTTACTGCCTCCATCCCGGCCACCTACATGACAATCATTATGTGTTCTGATAGAATCAATAGCAATTTTACGTCCCACATTAACAAAATAAGAATTAAATTCATCAACTGCTCTTGTTTTCAATTGTCTGATACTCTTCATAATTCATTTATTTCCTTCCTTAATGGCTCCAACACCCTCACCTGGTTGATTGTTTTTCTTTCTGGCACTTTGACCTTGTTTTCCTTTTTTCATGTTTTCAATAAGAAAAAAACCTTCAGCTGGTTAAGGACGTTTTTGTTTTAACCTGAAATGTGATATTAAAGTTCCTTAAAGTGAAACAGCTTCTTTTCAGTGGGGCATATTTTCAAATAGTTTCCACTCATTTTGGACCCGTATGAAGTGACTCATCAGAGCAGTTTTGTGCTTGTGGGGACGACGGCGGATTCTGAGCGACAGCCAAGTTTGTTTAAAAAGTGTTTTGTACTTTGTGTGAGTGTGGATTAAAAGGGAGAGAGAGAGAGAGGGACAGAGAAGATAAAGAAATGTGTTTTGGATCCAGGAGGAGAAGTGAACAGGTGGGAGGAAGTAAGGGAGGAAAAGGAGGAGATATGAGGAGTAGAAGAAGAGCGAGGAGGCAGGAGTAATGGATCAGGTAATAGAATCTGAAGGATTTGCTTGTCTGTTGGTTTAATCAGGGAGTCTGTTCTTACACACACACACACACACACACACACACACACACACACACACACACACACACACCTACGCACTTTAACATTTCCCCTCCCTCCTGTCCTCATCCACCTTCCCCTCTTAGAGGCCTCAGAAACAGATGTGAGAGGATCACACGTGCGTGAGGAAGCATTGAAATGCTTCTACGTGTGCTCTGGTGTGTGTGTGTGTGTGTGTGTGTGTGTGCGTGCGTGTGTGTGTGTATTTATAGTAAATGGATTCAGCTGCTTGCACCCTGATTCCTCTCGTTCACCGAGCAGAGTGTGTTTACCTGCTGCCTGCGTCCTTCGCTTGCACATGTGTTGTTGTGTTTACATGCTGGACGTTGCGTCCGCGTGTGGCTCCATCCTGGTGTTTACGTGTTAGCCAGCATCCATCATGCTAAACTGTCCATCCTGACAATGTGCAATTATTGACTGTCACTTCCTATAATGCAGCTGTCAATCAATAAAGCCGTCCCATAGCAGTACTCCTGGAGGCAGAGAAAGCTCGTATGGACGCTGATTTCATTATCTGGTTCTGGCTTATGTAACAGTATATTGCCATGTACGTTATTTTATTATTACATAATTAAGTTACTGATTTTCTTTCAATGTAAGAATACATTGAAATGATACACTGATATGTTGATTCAGTGAAGAACAAGCTAGTAGTTTCCATTTAAAGTTAAAATATATTAAAAAAAACATCATTCATTTGTAAGATGGTCTTACTTGTTTCTTTGCTCTTTAACAACCAAATTTTCTGATTTAAATCTCATAAGGAAATGTTAATAACTACAGATGTGTAACTATAGTAAAGTAATTATTACTAAAGTCTAAAATATTTGGTTTGAATTCTGATTAGTAAAATAGTAAACAGTTAGTAATAGTAAGGTATGACCTATTTTATGTGAGCCCATCCAACAGTGGTTTCCAACATGTGGGCACAATGCATTAAAACGTTCCCAATGTTTTACATTACATCATGTAGATCTTGAAACTCTAAAATTATTTACTTGGTTGACAAAGTCTTTATTTGCCCGTTTAGTGACTCTTTGGTGCAGTTTGGCACCAAGTGTTGAGGCAAAGACTAAAATGTTGGTAGATGATTCTTTTATACCCAATCATCACACCCAAACCTGCTATTGCTTATTAGAAGATGTAATTATACAGTTCTCTATTAATTTATCAGTTCAATGGTCAATAATCTGATATCACTGATATCATCAAACATGGATAAAAGGCTAGAATGAGAAAGATCACGTGAAATTGCTTCCAGTTGTTTCTTCTAACAGCACCAAACAAGTGGTTTAATGGGGTTGAGGTCAGGGCTGCAGGCAGCTTGTTCCTCCTCTTGTGGTCTCTGATAAACCTGATGTGATGTCATGTTGGAGGATGGAGTCACAGACTGGAATTATGGGATCACCACTGGTTGCTGAATCTCATATCCGCATTCTTCCAATGATGACCAAGCCTTGTTTTTCCAGGGAGGGAGATTCCCTCCCACACCATCACACTGCCTACACTAAGAGCTGCCACGTCACTGTGTTTTATCCACACTTTGTCTCTATAACCCAGCTCACTGTAGCAGGGTCCAGGCTATCAGGTGCTGTGGTACAGGAAGTGGAATAAGATTTGGAAGTTTTTAATGGGCACAACCCACATACTCAATATACTGCTCATCCTACACATTCATTGTCATTACAAATGTGGCCCCATTTAAATGAAAAATAAACAGACTTTCCATCTGTATTCCATTATTTAGGCAAGGCAAGTTTATTTATATAGCACCTTTCAGGTTCAAGACAATTCAAAGTGCTTTACCTAAGTATAGGAATTACAACAAGATAAATCAGACACAAAATCAAACACAAAATCATTCATAGGAATTACAATAAAATAGTGTGTAATGTTGCACAGCACTTAAGTTTGCAGCATAATAGCTAAGAGCTGCTTTGTAAACATATATGCCATCTGGTGGCTAATTAATGTTTAACATACAGTGATTATGTTTAATTTCATAAAAAAAATAAACTATTTGAACTTTCTATTAAAATTAATTTTTTCCAACTGGCTTATTTTGTGAATAAGTATAGAAGATTATAGAAGTATAATCATACTTCTACAGAAAGGTTTCAAAAGCTCCAAAACCAGACCAATGTTTTGTGAGATTGTGTCTTTGTTTTGCTGCAGGTATTTAGGAGACCCTGGCCTGGAATAATGCGTACCGTGTATAAAAACCACGAGCGCTTTGAGAACACCTACTTCAAGAAATTCCCGGGTTTTTATGTGACCGGTGATGGTGAGATGCTAAGATCTACAAGCTCTAAATAATGAGCAGATGATTCTGTTATGAGAGTTATGCAAATTGTTTTCCCCTCTTTCAGGCTGTAGACGGGATAAAGATGGTTATTACTGGATCACAGGGAGGATAGACGACATGCTGAATGTGTCAGGTCAGCCGCCTCTCAAAGCCTTCAAAGGAAGCTATCGCAGCCTTTAGCCGACCTACTTCTAGTCCTAGATATGAAATCTGCAACATATCTGTCTTTTCAATCTTGCGTTAAGTTCCTGTCTGGATGATTTTGTCCTCCAGGCCATCTCATGAGCACGGCGGAGGTGGAGGCAGCTCTGATGCTGCACCCAGCTGTGTCTGAGGCCGCCGTGGTGAGCCGACCCCACAAGGTCAAGGGAGAGTGTCTCTACTGCTTTGTCACACTGA
Organism: Craterocephalus amniculus; assembly: GCA_036024015.1. Lineage (NCBI taxonomy): Eukaryota > Metazoa > Chordata > Actinopteri > Atheriniformes > Atherinidae > Craterocephalus > Craterocephalus amniculus. The sequence continues at coordinate 4,577 of JAVQJG010280575.1, forward strand.
AAGACTGCAGGGAGTTCAGCCACTCACTGGCAGAGGAGCTGAAGAGACTGGGTGAGTATGGTTTAGCCAGGGTTAAAAGAAAAAGGTCACTCAATAGTATTTTTCATTAAACAAAAAAACTAAATAAAAACATGACAGAGAAACCACCTATAAAAAGTCACTAGACTGCATATAAAATGAAGACATAGCTTTTTTTAAACATATGAACTGTTGTCTTATGGCTGATTTAAAGTTGTCTTTTCTATGTGCTATAAAGAGGTACAAGGACCAAACGCCACAGCAAAGACTGCTATTTTCTTTCCCGAAAATGCCTCATTTTCAGTCCAAACGTCTCCTCTAAGCTTAAATCATTTGCATAATGCATCAAATGATGAATGAGGAGCTATCTCGTGGAGTCTCTTCAGTGGAGCTGAATTTAAAACAACCATGTATCTGGACTTAATTGTTCATTTCTTTTTCTTTTCTGCCACCTTCTTTCTTTAAGAATTGAATCCAAGAAAGCAGTCATTATTTTCTTTATCTTATTACTTGTAGTGCTTTTGTCTTCTTAAAAAAAGAGTTTCTACAGCGTCCAAATTAATCAGATCAATAAACTCTGAATTATGAATGTATTTTATTCATTTTACTTGTTGACGCATAAGTTTATTAAGTGTCCTCTAGCTGATTTATTAAACACCAGTCATAATGGTTTGGATATAACAGTTAAATAGAAAAATAATGAAAAAGTAATAAAACAATGAATGAGCACATGTTACCGTGAGACATAAAACATGCTTCAATAAATAATACTGCAAAAATATGAGACATGATTTCCATCGTTTCATGGATACCATCATTATATACCACAAATATTCATGGTGTTTCTGGAATGTCACTCCGTACAAAAATTTGAATGAACTTGTTTGAACCTCCAGCTTTAAATCTGTGAAATATTGAAAGTTATATAAATAAGTAATCTCCGAGTTTCAGTCCAGATGAGTTTTATTCTGCACTGACTCTTCTGAATTGTGCTCTCAGTCAGGGAGAAAATCGGACCAATCGCCACACCAGACTTTATTCAAAATGCTCCGGCTCTGCCAAAGACTCGCTCAGGTACCAGTTCAAACCCACCGTCCTTCCTTCTAATCCTCCACCTTCCTCCTCTGAAATACATCTTCTCTCCTTCTGCAGGGAAGATCATGAGGCGAATCCTCCGGCAGATCGCCCGTAATGACAGGGATCTGGGCGACCTCTCCACCCTGGCTGACCCAAAGGTGGTGGAGGTTCTGTTCAGCCAGAGGAGTGAAGCTGCAGCCTGACCCGACACCTTCATCTCTCTTTTCTCTGACTATGCAACGCTACTGCTGAAGACAATGACAAACTACTGTTTAATATCAGCATCCGAGTGTTTTTCTGCTGACGCTAAATAATCGGAAATACCAAATCTTTCGTGTTAGTGGTTTGAATTTGGGCCAAAATGTCACACTTTTCACAATCTGAAACATTTTCACAATCTGAAATGTCAGCTTTGCACAGCTCGATTCTGACTGACCCTTGTTGTAATTTTTTCTTTTATTTTTGTGAGATGTTTATATACGACCTGAGAATAAAGTGTTTAATCCATCTGCTGCTTTTGCTCTTGCGTCTTCAAACAGAGCGGCTGAGTGTTGCCCTCATGTGGCAGAAATCCTCCTCTGCAGCCGCCTGACAGTAAAGCCTTTTTTCCTGGGCTTCTCTCCCTTTGTTGTCTAATGATGCACCGAGAACAATGATGATGTGATCTGTGAAGCTGGGAGCAGCGATTATAGGAGACCAAAGAGAGGAGGGGCGTTTTATCTTTAGCTTGTGTGTGTTGCTTTGAAATGACAAGCAACACTTTACTTGAAAAGGATTTAAAAAAAGGAACAATAATGTGTTTGTTTAAAGAGAGAGATTGCAGCAGGTTGTTGTGAACAGTTTTTTTACGGGGTGAACGTTTGATCGTCTCTTTCGTCTAGCGTGTAGATGGGGAGGACAAAAGACGAGGTAACAGACCCACGATGAGCAACGTTACATCATCGCCCCCAACAGCAGCAGGAGGAGTTGTAACCATGACAACCTCTCACCCCATCCTCCCCGCTTCTTTATCTTTCCCCTGTCCGACCGGCTCTCATTTCCTGGTTCCAGCAGAAGTCTGCAGATATGTGTAACCCAACATCTTCCCTCCATGTTTTTTGTTTTGTTCCTCACTTCTTCACATGATGGAAACAAAAAACAAAACAACAACCAACTTTAGAGAATTATCAGATATGTAATCAGATTTCAAGGCGAGTGTCAACAAAATTCAAATGTCAGTGCAGGTTGTAATGGCCTTACGCTGCAGCAGTCATGAATTAACAGATGGTTAATCTGTTGGAGTACAGAAGACGATTACAGAAATTACTATATTTTGGAAAATGTCTCCAGAAGACGGGTGGTACACACAAAGTTTTGTAAGTTATCTAAAATAACAAAGTTTTGATAAATTGCAGCTTGATGGGGCCAAAATATTCACATTGCCTATGCCTGACTTGGTAAGTTTAAATGGGTGCAATAAAAATACCCTAATAATTAGTTTTCACAAAGTAAAACAAAACATTAGGATGGAAATAAACAGATGAAAATAACTTTCTTATGGGGAAGAAACTCAGTTTTTCTTTTAACAAAGAAACTAATTTATGCAAAAACCAGATGTAAAAATAAAGCGGACGATGATGATATTAAAACCATGCAGAGAGTTTGGGAAAACAACCACACAGAATAATTAAAGGATCAACAATCTAATATAAAAACAGCCTCTGGTCTTCTGTTTGTGCTGCATCAGTTCTGGGAATTGAGCTGAATGACTCACAAAGCAGAGATAATAAAAGGTGTTCAAAATTGGTTTTATCTGAAACTGAACCTTAATTACTCACACAATGAAAATAAATCACTTGATAACCAAATCACTGGAACTAAATGCTGTGACAGGAAGATTTTCAATTTCATACAGCAGTTATTTCTTCAACATAAAATATGGATATTCTAAATATATATTACTAAAGCTGTCAAAGTTTCTGTTGAATGCATGACATGATGTGCAGATGAGATTCAAAATGGTTGAAATAATAGTTAAAGTAATAAAGTTATGACATTTTAAAGGGCCAAAAACAGAATAAAATAAACAATAGTGATAGCATCATGATGTTTTAAACATACCTTGTTAATATGAATAAATCAGCCTAATATCATGGCTAAATTTCAACTAGATGAGTTAACCCATACCTGGCCGGACCCATGATCACTTTTATGCTTAAACTGTGGCAACAGCTCTAGTCTAATCTATGAAAACCATCATGATGACAGCAGATATACGATTAAAGAAACATGCTAATTATGCAGGCCCAAACACATCAGCATCATCTTTTCAGAAACAGAATAAGGTGAACTATGCATGGAGTTTATGTTACAATGGTAATAAACTGTAAAAAGCCTGTGATAGAAATATTGTAGCTGGCATATTTTAGTGTGATTTCACCTTATATGTGATTCATTATTATTAACAATAATGTTAATATTCTTGTGATATTCTGAAAGACTGCAAATTATCTGAGTGTGAAGAACTCTGAACCTCAGAACTTCCCTCAATCATGGTTTTATTGTAAAAATTGTAACTCTCTCTTATGGAAAAATGAAAGAAAAAATTGCACCAAAATTCCAGAAAATAAGACTTTTTTTAAATAAGAGTTTTATCAATATTCATTATATATGATATCACAGATAAATATTATTACTTCAGTTTAACAAGTGTTAAGCCTCTTTATTTACTTTAATGTTTAAATTTTAGTTTTATTTATTCATTTTTTATTTGTTTGTTGATTTGTCTTTATACTTACTTTATATTGAGCTCCCATGTATTTTCTATATTTTTGTAAATAAGATTTGGAATATCAGATGAATATAGTGAAGGTCTTCAGGTACAAATTTAAAAGGAAAATGAAGAATTTAGGGCTCACTTCATTGGGAAAAAATATAATATATATATATAAATAATAACCTGTATTGAAATAACTGTTTTTACAAAAATTAAATAAAAAGAAATAATGCTGATGCATGTGATAAAATGTAAGTAAAATTGACCTTCCTGGGAATGTGCAACATTTTTTTCCTATGAAACTTGGTCCTTTTGTTAAATCAAAATATGTAAATAGTTCTGCATAACTTTCCTACAGTTTATTTACTTTACCGTAAATTTTCTGATAAAGTTTTCTGCTGTATTCTATTTCGCAACAGAGGGGGGCGGGGGTTACTTTTTAAAATATACATATAATATTGGCTAAATCATTTTTTTGCTATATTTTGTGACATTTAGGAGTAAATTAATGAATCTATTAATATTTCCCTATGTATTTATGACGATTTTAAAATGCTCCATATTAATCCCCTTTCATCTTGTGGTGTCACATTACCTCATTAAGACACACCACCATCCAAACGGCCTGTTTTTGTGCAAGCAGAAGACTTCATTGCTTTGTCTGAGCCTGTAAGAGGCCAGAACGATGTGAGCCATCCGAGTGCATGTTTGGGTTTGTGCCAGTGCCAGGAAAAAGACCGGGCACATCCACAGCAAATTACACAAACAAAAGGAGAATTAAGGAGGCACCACATGAATGGCATCTTTTTTGTTTCTGCTCCTCAAAAGAAAAGACAGATGGTCCAACCGACCTCAAAGACCGTTGAACATTTTTACTTTTTCAAAGTATGTTAGGAAGGACACTGAGACCGTCTGACAGAGGTCGACCTTGAATGGAGCCGAACTAGGTGGAGAAAAAAATCCCTGCTTTTATACAAAACAAAGTACTTTATACTGGTTACTATACTAGAGAGTAACTTGGAAATTATTTATATGATACAGTACTACATAAAAATTCACTCACATTTTACCCTTCCTATGAGAGCAAATATGTAATATATATGTCCATTACGTACGTACGACACTGCCAGTGTGTTCAACCAATCAGAGCTCTCTAGCACTTAACCCCGCTCCTCAAGAATTCTGTGGAATCTGAAAAGTCCCACCCTTCCATAGGTGCTTTCTCCAGGGAAAGTTTGGGAGTTAGGGAAACGTTTAATCAGAGTAATGTCAGTGGAAATGTTTATTTTTTAAATTCTTTAACTGAAACAATTGTGTAACAAGCTAAGCTAAATACATAAAAGACATAAAAGTTTTAAACTGACTTTTTTTCCCCAAAACATTTTCTTTTTTCAGTATTTAAATAGAAACAGTAAGAATGTACAATTTTGATTATCATACTATTATTTATCATTTATACATCATTCTGACGGCGAAGTATTCCTTTAAGGACGCCATTTTTACCCTACCTACAAATTAGAATGTAATTATTTCCATATTTACCACATATTAGGGAGGAGGACAACCTTTTTTGGCACTGGGGACCTTCCATACCAAGCAGTGGGTGGGTTGTGGTTCAAACTTCTAGTATGAGAGCTACTGATATACTGAAAACTGACAAAAGTTACACACTAATGCAAACCAAACACATAAAAGAAGTGCTTTTTATTCCACTTTTCATTAGTTTTTAGAGCAGGAATAAAGAAAAATAAACATTTTAAACTGGCATACTCCTGTACTTGTGCTGAACGGGTCTTAAACTTCCAGTACATGTTTTCTCAGCTGGACATGCTTCTGATTGGACACCAGCCTGAGTGACCGCGCTACTGCTGCAGCTCTGGGTTCAAATGGTCATCACAGTGCCCCGCACAAAGGCACCGTCTGTTTAATTCCACAATGGGTGCATTTCTTGTGGAGCTAAAAGCCCAAAGAACTGGACACCCCGCCTCTGTCATGCTGCTTCATCAGCATGAAGCCGCTGGAAGCTGCTGTCGCAAAGACCTGCTGCCTCCACGGGAGAAATAATGATGTAATGGGTGAGCAGGGAGGGGCCTCCAAGCAGCAGAGCTCTCAGTATGAATCACCTTGGGGCCCAACATTTTGTCGGCGAGGAGCATTGGGTTTTTTGTATTGTTGGCATGACAACCTCTCTGCTAACGGCCCAGCCAATCCCATTGTGTCACTCGGTCTCTGAAGACTTTGTGCACAGCTACAGGCATGTGCAACTTTGGGTTTAGCTTCGAAAGATGGTAAAACATGGAAGCATGAAGGCTTCAGAAAGTCTAATGCTGTCGGAAAGATACATTTCGTTTGAAAGAAGTTTATCTTTTAACTGTGTGAACAACAGGTTGCTTTAATTACATGTAAACAGACTCACAATTGAATTTAATTTAATTGATATTTTAATATTTGATTACAAAATAAGGTTTTGTTATCTTGTTTCTTACTTAAAAAAGATCTCAGAACCTCTGTATTTTATCAGTAGTGTTTTAGAAAATATAATTCTTGTCCTAGTTTGACAAAAAGAAAAACTAAACAGTGTCAATCATAATTAATCTTTTAGTCTAAAATCACAGAAAAGGGGCCATTTCAAGCGAGCTTAATGAAGAAAATAAGTACTGTCATGACAACTGTACAAACTCCTGCATCTTAAATTCCCCTCTACATTTTGCATAGATCCAGAAAAAATGTCCATTCATGTCTGAATTCATTCTGCTGCCAACATCTGCTCCAGCATCAAAGATGAGCGGGACCCTGCTCGAAGCAGCTGAACAGGCCCGGCTTATGGCATCACCTGCAGAAGTTTAAAGGTGCAGCACGTAACAAAAAAAGGTAAATGAAAGAAGATTGAATATATCATAAAAGCTTTTACTATTGCTCTATAATCACTTCAATGATATAAATTGATTTATTTTCTTTGAATGAGGCATTTAAAATGTATTTGCTGTGGATCTACACACATGCCAGCTTCTGCACTTGTGCCACCATTTTTACTCTGGTGTCTCTGAACGGACAAGCAACTGTGTGTCGTGAGCTCTTTTAAATAGGTACTAGAGGCCCATTTGGGATAAGTAACGCCTTAAAAAGGCACATGAAAGACGACAGTCTATGTGGCTACGGTTACATGATGTTTTTACAAAAAAAAACCCCCCAAAAAAACATCTTTAACCATGAATCTATCTTTTGGAGAGTTTTAACAACCAACCGATTTGTTCAGCCCCCCAGTGGCCTCAGATCGGTGCAACACTGGCTGTTGCTCCCAAATGCTCAGACTTTAACAGCTGTCAGCTGAGTTTTCAGACATAAGCTGCAAATCTCCACAAAACAAGACAGAAGAAGAAACACGAGGGCTCAGCTCCTCTGTTTAGTCAAACGTGCAGAGATTTGGGAACATGAGGGGAAGCTGCACTAAACAGTCTGAAAGAGACAGCCAGAAGACAGTCGCTGCATTATTCATCAGAGGCAGACAGGAAAACGTGCAGCTTTTTAATCTTTTTCAGACAAATGTCAGAGCAAAGACTCAACAGAAGATTCATTTAGAGAGGCGGCTCGATAGTCATGCACATTTTAACTCAACAGACTTCAAAAAGCCAGCGGACGGCGTGTCACCGCTGGATCAGCTGGAGAGGAAATCAGATGGATGATTTTATTTGCTACAAGAATCCTGCAGTTTTGATTTATTCATGTTATCACTAGTTTTAAGGTTTTAGATTGTTCGCTCCACATGATCTAAGTGATAAAAGTATAACACAATGACCCATGACAACAGCTTTATATGATTTTATTTTCTCTGGAAAATGCAACTTTCATTTTGCCCAGGGTGACTGAATCAGTAGATATTGTATTTGTCATTAGATTTTCTGGAAAACTTTTTGATGACTAATACATTTTTCTCAGATATTTTGTCAAAATTAAGCAGCTGATATATATAAATCTGTGAAACCAACACCTAAATGTTTTAAAACATCTAAATTTGGCATCATCTCACTGAGTGAAGCTTATTTGTCACAGCTGTGAACTGAATCCACCGAAAAACCATTTCGGTACTCGGTATCAGCAAGGATCATATCGGTTTGGAAAAAAGTGGTATTGTTGCATCCCTAATTATAACAAGCATGTGGGTACTTTGAAAACACAAACACTATATTCACAAAAACAATCTGCAAAAGAGGTTAATAAATGAGAATTTAGCAACTCTTCCCTTAACTTTTATGACAGAATGAGCAGTTTAAGCAGCTCAAACTGTTGAATATGGGTGATTTAAACTGGTATTTTCTGAAGCTCACCCAGCCAAAGCACATTTGGTACATTAGTGGCTCTGAACAGGATGTGAGGGAAATCTTTTCCTGGAAATCTGCTCTGCCACACAGGAAGATGTGAGTCTAATTAGACTGAAATTGACAAATTAATCGAAGGTAATTTGTGTAAGGCATTTCACACAGCCTCGTGAAGCAGCTCAGTAAGAAGCTCAGAGTAGCGCTGAAAGGACGCAGCTGATGTGGGAATTGAGAGCAGGTGGGTGAGGAGGAGTGAGGCGCTGCTTCAGCATGATCTGCACCACAGCAGAGGTCCTGGTTTAATTAAATGTTATCAGATTCATCATTCGGCCGCGTGTAATGAGCAGTAATAACTGCTGTAATGCTTTTTTCCTCTATGACGAGATAAAACTATTTGAAAATTATATAAATTAGGCAATAAAGGTGTGTTCACATCTCTGCTTTCTGGCCCAGATCAAGACCTTTACTTTGCCGTTCACACTTAATCATTTTTATCATTAAAACCAACATGTACCTATATTGAATGTTCAAACGTCCAAGGCGATGCTGTGTTTTTGAATAAATTAACTTTTTCGATTTGACTATCATTTCAAATAGATTCATTCCTGTGTTGCACCTGCATGAAGATGTGCAAGAAACAGAGGTTCAAGCATCTGTACCAAACATTACACTTGGAATAAACAGTAATACAGTATAGTTGTGTTTCGGCATATTTTTGGTTTTAGACGCATTCATGTTAGAAATGATTCATGTCAGATTGGAGTTGGAAGCTAAGGTGGACTACCGAAGTTCTAATGACAGCATTCAAACTTTTTAAATGTTTTTCACTTACAGAAAAGAGTTGCTCTAATCATCGCTCCTTTACGGCCGCAGTGCAGCAGGTGTCTGGTGTTTCTTGCTGAAACACACCTGACTCAGACTCAAAGCGCTGCACAAGTCTGCTAATCACCAGTTGATTTGAGGCAGGTGTGTTGGAGCAGGGAAACACCTGACACCTGCAGGAGACTGGACCAGGATTGAGTGTCCCAAATGTTTTTCTGCTCCAACACACCTGATCCAAGTTAAATGGATCCAAAAGCTTTGGTTCAGTTCTGCTTAATGAGCCATTCATCTGAATCAGGAGCGTTAAAAAAGGAGCATCTAAAACCTGCAGGGCCCCCAGTGGCTCTAAAAAAAATCTGAAATCTCTGTGTCTGATAATTAATGTTCACATCATAACTCTCACTCTGTTGTCAGTTAATACTAAACATGAATAATGTCTGTGATAAAATAATGCACAGACAGGTGAATCCGGATTTCCCATCACATCCTGGGTGTGCCATTATGCTCCCAGGAAAACCAGTCTGGTTCCTGAGATTATTCCCAGTGAGCATCTTTCTGTTTTATTTATCTTATGGATGGGTTGAAATAGGTTCAATGGTGTGTTTAACGAACTGTTTGAAGATGACGAGATAACACCCGTGTTTATATTTGTTGAAAGAAAAATATCTTCAGTGGGAAACTTAGAACTTGTTAAATTGGGATCTCACCGACTAAGTCAGCCGTAAATCACACAGCGGAGCAGCAGAGCGGCGCTGACTGAAAGTACACAGGGTTTGTTCTGTCTTCTGACCAAACGATGATATAAAGCGTACAAAACTGAAAAAGAGTGGCTTGTTCTGAAAGGTTGTGGGGAGAAAGCCTCTCTTCTCTAAAAAGGACAAAGCACAGTTTGCAAAGTTGCATCTGAGTAAACTTCAACATTTGTTAGAAGAGAACAAGATGGGGTGAAATAAATCAAAGCTCTGATGTGCATGAATAAATATACGTTACGTTACGTTACGTTACGTTACGCTACGTTAACCAACACCGTGAAGAAGAATTGACCACAATTCTCCCACTGGATGGGTGTTTTCTAAAAGACTTTTTAGTTTACTTTCATTTACTAAATATATACAGAGCAGTGTCTTTGATGCTGCTTTTCCTTTCCATTTACCTAAGTCTCACAAATGGTAAGAAATAGATCTTATTCTCCTTTATTCAGTCCCGAGAGTAGAAAGAAGAAGCACTTTCTGTCATATGGTTGTATTCCGGTACTACCTAAACCAGATATGCATCCACACAAAACATTTGCTGTACCAGATATAGCTACAAACTGAGTCCATTTCTAGTCTCTCGGTAGCCCCACCTCCATACACCATCCCTCTACTGCAAATACTCCACTGAGCTCTGACCTTCGGCAGAAAATAGACTTTGAATAAACTTCAAAAACCAGTTTCTAAAGATCTGCTGTGATGTTTCTGTTTATTTGACAAATAATATGACAGATAATTGAACCCTTCCTACCTGTTAAAGGTGGGTATTTCGGTACTTCAGGGCTGTATTTGGTTGTGACACATCAGACATTAAAGCAGTGGACCATGTGTGTGTATGTGTGAATAGTGATTTGAGGGCGGCTGTAAATTATTCAGCAGTGGTGGGTTCCTCTCAGGGCAGATGGAAGTAAAAGCAGAGCATCTCCTTCTTCTTTCCTCTGCTGACCCACTCAGTGCCATCAGCAGTTCCCAGCCCGGCTGTATTAATTATGCATCCTCATAACTCTGTGAAAGCTATACGCAGGCCCTCGGCTGCCTGCTTCAGCCTCTTCAGCACTCCCTCTTTCCATCACCGGAGCCACTGACAGTCACCAGCGTCAAATTCACAGATTTAATTTCTGTGCCGCTGTTATTGGATAAACTTGAAAATAAATTGCTCTCTTTTTTTGCTGAGCCAGCAGAAACAGAAGGAGCACAATGAGGTTCATCAGTATTTTGTTCAAGGCTTAGTTCAACTGCTTTACAGAAGGTCTGAGTCTGAGAAGTCATTTGTACATGGAGTCTTTGTGACAGAACATAACAATCATCCGGGATCAGATAAAGTTGTGCTGTTATGATAATTTAGCAATTTGATTCTCCAGGTTTTTCTCCTCAAACTGAAAGTCCGTCCGTGAAGCTGCCTGTTTGACCATGTTTGGACACATTCAGACTCTAGTAAGATCCAGTCGTCTTGGACTCTGAAACACCTCTGATTGGATGATGTTGACAATAAGTGATGTCAAACTCTGCCAAAAATGGAGACCTCACCTGAACTGTCTGCACTAAAACTTCTCTAATTTAGTTCTGCCTCACTTTATCAGAGTTGAATCTCACAAGAAGGGAACTCATACAAATTCTAAATGGAGGCCTAAAATGAATAGTTAGAGGCTCAGAGTAAGAATCAAACATCACTTGAGTTGATATTATGAGTTAGTCACAGAAACAACAGCAGAGTAAAAAGCCTGATTTTAAAAAAAACAAAAAAACCTCCTGTGCTGCCTTTAACCCTTTAACAGCTGGCTTTACCCTTTGGTAGGGATTGTTTCCTGTGACTATAATGAAATATTATTTAAAACTAAAATTGTGAAAATAATCCTGTGTAGAAAATAACTACATTATATTACTATATTATTAACCGTCATCATTACCGTTTGTTACAAAGGACTTCATCTCTTATCATGATTGTCCAAAGTAAAAGGAAAAAACATGAAAAACTTCTCTTTTTTTTTTTCCTCAGTACAAATTAAGAATATTTATTAGTAAACGTAAAACATTAGGGTCTGTGGAGCGGAAATGAAGAAACTGGACACAAGTATTCTGAATAACTAAATCTGTGCTGGTCAACGGTGCCGTCACATAAAAGCCTCTATTTGAAACCTTTGTAGATGAATTAGTCCTGCATAATACAGGCCTTTCTAGCATGACAAGCTGGGAAACAGGAGTAAGGTGGCACATGTATGACTATGATGAAAGAGGATTTGACTTGCGGGAGGATACAATCTTCTTATTTACTTTCTCTGTCTGTCCCCCCTGTAATCCCGCGGTCTACACTGTAATCCAGCGACACACACGATTCAGGATCAGTATCTGGCAAGAACACAGACTCAGGTCTGATGACAAACGACGATTCATCCCCGGCTGTATCCCACCTTCACCGCGGATGTAAAACACGACACACAGGAGGAGGTTTTGTAAATACACATTCATGTTTATTACCGTTTAATATTTACATAAGACTATAGATCCTTAGACTTTTTCCACATAGGCTTTTCATTTAAAACATTCAGGTTTTTGTTTCCCCCTTTTTTCTGTCAAAAGAAAAAAGTTTTTCATATCCAATAGTAACAAAGACCAGTAGGTACAATAATTCACTTAAAAACGGTTCTTATTTTAGTCAATGCAAATCATGTGACAACAAAAACAACAGCTCGAGAGTTCCCTTCATGGGTTTTGTTTTTCCCCCACAGCGGTGCCGAGCGACCACATATGACTACAACTCATATGTACATGCACTAAAGTGCTAGTGTTCAAAAGGCATGCAAATATTTCACCGATATTCGTACATCTGCCTTCCAAATATGCATAAGTTTCCCCGGGTTGCTGCCGCCCGCCTTCTGCATGTCGACAAACAGAAACATTCATCCCAACATAGAAATAAATAGGGACAATAGCATCAGAAATGACATCATGTGTCTCTGCTTCAGACCAGATGAAGCAAAAGTTGTCTTTTTTTTTTTCGTTTTGTTCGTTTTCAGTTTGTTTGCTTATGTGGTTATTTCACTTCTTGTTTCTAAACAGAAAAGTGAAGGAACAGAAGTTGGCAAAAAACAAAACATAGTAATGATAATAACAAAAAATGGTGCCCTGATTCAAAAGAAGAATAAGGTCTAAAAAAAGAAAAAGAAAAATGTAAACGATGAGAAAAAGAAGTGTAAACAGCTGACCTACAGTTTAACCTGAAAAAAGCTGCAGATTTGTGGCTAACACGTGTGTGTGTGAGAAACATAAACACACAGACACGGGGGTTGATGATTAACTTAAATGTAGAGGCACCTCTTATGGAAATGGATTTTTCTTATATCTCGATGTCAATGACTTTACAGTACATTCCAGGTTCCTCCAAAAAGAAGTTCTGGTTCCTCGATGGTCAGCTGGTGCTACTTAGTGGATCCCAACCCGCCGCCCCCCTTCCAGGCTCCATCCTCTGGGAGTCTCTGGTTTGGGAGGAGGAGGTTCTGAGGTACTGGGTCGTTTTAGGCTGAGGTGGAGGAGGACGAGAGGAGGTAGAGGACAACCTCACGCCGGTTCCTTGCCTTCCAGGATGGCCGTCCGGTGTCCCGGCGGCGGGAAGGTGAACCTCCTCTTCGTGGCCTCGCTCCACTTGGGGGAGGAGGAAGGGGACCGGGCGGCCCAGCGGGATGGGGGTCGGCGGTTGGCCGGGCGGGCCGGTCTCAGGAAGCAGGAGTCCAGGGGTGGAGCCACCGGAGAGCGGGGCAGATCCTGCCGAGGACAAGGAGCTGTTTAATAAGAAGAGAGGCGTCGGAGGCTGGTCGCCGCCGAGGAAAACAGGAAGTGAACGGCTTTATTCTGATAAAGAGGAAGGAGAGAAAGTGAGAGAAGAGCAAACGGGGGGACAGATGTATAAATGTGTCAACGTGAAGTGTGAATCTTACAGCATCTCACGATTCAATTCGATTCTTGGGGTGACGATTTAATCTGTATCGATTCTCGATTCTAATCTTAATTCATATTCAGTCCACTTTTATTAACAGAAAAATGCTAATTAACTCGTTCCTCTATATCCCAGAAATATCTCGGAGGAATTGTTTCAGTAGTTGAAAGAAAACAGCAAAAAAATTTTAAATGGTTTAAATTTAGCTAACGTTGCAAAGTTTAACAAGTCTTTGCCACTTAGCAGAAGCGTTGAAAGTAGTCAAGCAAAATTAAAAATCGATTCTTGGGAATTTTGAAACAATTCAGAATCTTGATGAACAAGAATCTCAATTCTGATGAAAAACGATTTTTTTGGGCACCCCTACTATTTATAATCCTAAATGTCAACAATGTTACTCGAATCATCCAAATGAACGGTTTCTACATCATCAGAATATCTCATATTAAGGGATGATGAAAAACTGGAACAGCTGGGATGCAGCAGTATTTTGATGAGTAGTAACTTAGTAAATCCACATTTTCAGCTGGACGCCTGCCGTCATATATCTGCTGCAGGTAAGTGACGGCGCCGCAATGAAACCTGCCGTCTGCTCAAATATGCCAGAAAATGGAAATTACTGATGATTGACATTTATGTGTCACCACACACATCATGCGGAGGAGGATCTAATCATCAATTTTCGAGAGACACGTTTTAAATGAAATTTGATGCTGAAGGACTTACAGTAACTGGAACAACTGACCAAAAACATGAAAAGAAATGAATCGATATAAAGAAGTGGGTTCAGGCCAGTAAAAGGACAAACTGTGTTACTCTAAGTCCCAAAGGCAAAAAAATTTGCATATCTTTATTTGATATGTTACAGAAAACATAATCATATACATCATATGCACACAGATTTTCCTTCACAGAAACACTCACTGTCTCAGTCAGGCCATGTAATTACTCAATAAAGTTACATCGAGCTGCTGGTGGTGTCAAATACAGACAGCAGAGATGTAAAACCTACAAGCCAGGAAAGATCCCTAATAAAAATGTCCACATCCAACAACTTTGGAATATAATACAGTAGTTTATGAGTGAAGTATTTAATGAGAGTCAAAAACAACCTTCCAACAATGAAAATGATTGTTTATTGAAGACGTTTATTGGAATATCAGAACTCTTATTTGCCGTTTTGCTCTCTGCAAAGAAAGGAGGCATAGAGACCTGACTATACCACCTTTATTTAATTTACTGCAGGTTATTTTTCTTAACAATCTTGATAAATACAACTTTGTGCTTAAGTGCCTGGAGAATGGAGGAAGCTAGAGGGCCTAAGCCTAACTTTTAAGTAATTACATCCTAGTGTACTGGCTACAACTTATATTGCCAATGCAGAATATTTTCTTCCACCATCTTAACTCAACTTGACAAAATCTAGTCCTAAAGATTGGAAAGTGTCCAGCTGAATCTCTGTTTTTCTCCCATTCTGCTGCTAAGAGTCTGCAGATGTTGGATGAAGGTCATACATTGATTGAAAATGTTACAAAAAATGAAGCAGCCTCAGAGAATTTATAACTGAACCACAGTTGTGCAGCTAAACGTTGGCCACAGAGTCTTATGCATATGTCCCCCGTCAAAGCTGAGAAATTCAGGAAAAGATGGTGAAAAGAAGAGAAGATCCGTGCCTCAGAGAGATGCCAGGGTATGAGCGAGTGAAAGATCATGCCACTGGCCCAATTTATAAATGGCTTGTCTCCAGACGTTACATTTCAGCTAAAGGATGGGGAACATCAGAAAAGCAAAGCAACAATCTAGTTCTTCTAAAAATACCCAGCAGTCAGGTTGCTGCAGTGAGGGACGGAGGACAAATAACTCGGACTGACGGACAAACAGTGAGCGATGCGTTACACAACCTGCAGGAAGTCCCTTCTGACCGGTACAAAAACGAATCACACAGACGACGTGGATGCGTAGCGTCTCCAACAATAAATCAGCTTTTAATAAACAAAGCTGATTGTACACAGCGGAAAAACAGGCAGGTCATTTAATGGGTGGCTTGTGGGTTATTACAAGATTTCCTTTATAGTGCCAATACAGCCGACTGTACAACGCCACAGGTCATGCACCATTAACGTCTACAGGAAGTCCGAATAAGGAGTGAGTTTGAATAAAGCAAAGTGAACCACTTTTGTGTACTTTGGCCTTAAAGGAAAAATCCACTTTCAAACACTTTAAAGTTGATGTAAAATTAAACTAGCAAAACCGTCTTAACCCCCATGAAGAATAAAACTAATGTTTAACCGTTGGATGGTCAGAACCTTGATTTTTCTATGCCTCTGAGAAAAAGGCTGTTAAAGTTGTATGATACTGTCAACCAAAGTCATCCTGTGTGAACATTAGTCTCTCAAGCTGGTCATCTTTATACCTTGATCCTCTCTAAGGTCTGTTTACCTGAGGCTGGCTTTATTTAAGTATGACAGAACCTGCCTACCATTGAGTCTGTAAGCGTGTCTGAAATACCGTTGCCTGGTGAATAAAGCAGAAATTTTATTTACCAAAACATTCAGTCTTGGTGAATAACTTTCAAGTAAGAGTAACGAGTAAAATTTGGTTTTGGCTTCTAACCTGAAACCCTTCATCCGGGCCAGTCTATAGCAATGGTTTAACTACTTCTTCAGTTGAGCTACGACTCTCAGCACTATAACATCTGATTGGTTGTATTTTTAAATTGGGTCCAGGGGGATTTTGGTTTGGATGTAACCACAGCGGCTGCAATAATGCTGCCATTTTTCCAAATGAGTGGTAACGACAACAGGAAGGATTTTGTTTTATTTGTACTTCATTGAACTGAATTGAGGTTTACATGGTTGGGAATCTCTAAAGGAGGATCAATGATCAGTATCGTTGGCTCATTATTTGTATTTCCATCATTGCTTTAAATGCTTATTGTGGAGGTTTGATCATGAAGCTACAATTTTAAAATGAAATTATGAAAACCATTTATTCAATTGAGATAGTTTTGATTCATTAATTTAATGCAGAAAATGAGTGACACAAAACCAAATGCCACAACCAATCAGGTCCCTGACGTGAACAAAAATAATCTACATCCTATAATTCTTAAAAATATTTTCGAAAGCTCTTCATCTCACGCCCATGGTTGGACAAATCGTATAGTTTTAGGGTTTTCTTCAAGCATAAACTCTAATGTGTATCTGAAGGTGGAGTTTTCCTTTAAGCATGCAAAATGTAAAAGAATACTGAATCACGAAAAATCACAATCAACCAAGAGATGTGAGAGTGCACAAGAAGTGATGAGTCTTAAAAGACGTCTCCATCTGTTAAACTTTGGAGGACTTGTTAGTGTAAGAGGACATGGTAGGGGAAACTGGAAGAAGAAGGAAAGCATACATTTGTTTCACAGAAAAACATTACAACCCATTCAGTTGCAGACATGGTGACATAAAAAGGTGGACCTGATGAAAACGGTGTTAGAATAATTCCCCTCAAACAGACAAACAACCAACCTGTGAATGTGTAAGAGTAGATTTGTTTGTGTCATGTTCACTGGTACACATTTAGATGCAAATATTAAAATGCAACCCAACCAGTAAACAAGACGCAATCTGATGACTCACATGAGTTGGTAGGACCATACCGTTGCTTTTGCATGATTTATAAATGAATAAAGTCATTATGAAGCACAGAGAGCAGGAACTGGCTCAGAAATTTTACTTTGCTAACTATGTGATCTTAAAGGCTCTTCCTCAGAGTTTTGTGAACAATAAATAGCCTACAACCAATATTTTTAACATGTGGACTTCAGTCTTGTCTTGATCGAGTGGAATAAACTGATTTCCTTTACGATCTGATACAAAAGTAAAATAGTGAAGTGCTGCTGTTTGTGGAGCCAGAAAAGCTGCACACACAACTGTGTTTGCGTTCAGGTGTGTTTGTTAGTCTGCTAAACTTACTGGACTGAATGAGAACTGAGTGAGTGAGTTAGCAGCATGGTTTTGCAATGCTAATAATTGGCTGGATTTTATATGTGACTAAGAAGAAAAAGTACTTCCCATCAAGAGGCATTCCTACTTTTCACTGTTTTCATTAATGATAAACGACAGATTTACCCCAAATTAACAAAATATCTTTACATGAAAATCAATTCTACAACATAAATATCGGGTGTATCCATATTTTAGTACCTGCACATGGGTAATATTACCCTGTTAGCATTTGTAAGCTCAGCTGAGGCTAGCTGGCTAAATCCAGATTGAGCTTGTCTTATTAACATGTGGTGGTGAGTTTAAAACAATATGGAAATGATGTCTAAATGTTTTTTTTAAAAAAACATTTTTGAGCGAAGGAATTTTTCCAGATCTTAATTAGCTTTGCATAAAATCATAAGCATATTTCTCCATCTTTGCAGTTGTGACAGACGAGTGTCCATCATTTACTATTATGGGTTTGCCAAATTTTGTTTTTTTATTTTATTCTTTATTAAACAGGCCTGTTTTTTTATTATACAGTGGATGAAATTGGCTTCCAGTGTCTTGCCACAAACACAAAAATATAAGCCTTCATAATTAGTGTCATAACAAGAATTGTACAGCTAATGCTGCTAGCTACTTAGCCAAGCTAACACCTGCTGGCTTCTTGCCCAACAAATTCCTGACATAAATTCATCAACTATCTGTTTACATCTACATTTAATGAGCAATTCATTTTAGATTCAACAGCAAACTGCACAAAAGAAGTTGTAGAGAATAAAACTGTGTGGTCTTGAAGCAACATTTAGCTAAATGAAGAATTATTCAGGAGGGTAAAAACTTCCTACAAACCTAAACTTGCTGTTTTGGTGCTTAGTTTTAATCCTCGCTCACCCACAAAACAAAGTCTCTGTAAATTAGAGGATGCAAGTCGTTCTTACAAGGAGCACTTTTGATCTAATCGAACGTCCATTTGGTATAAAAATGCATCTTGTAAAACACCTCATCTTATCCGATTAGCCTTGATTTTCTTTTTTTGTTTTTTTTTTACTTAAAGTGCATTTTAAGCAAGGGGATTACAGTTATGTCTCAAACTTATATATGTGTGCATATAATTCAGGGTGTTGTGTATTAGTGGGAAGAGACAATTTGGATCTTAAAAGAATTGTTTGAGAAATATAGCTTTAGAGAAAAAAAGTGGTTTTGTGGCACAACTTGCCCCAGGCAAGGGGTAAATTGTGCCAAACATGAAAATAAAGCGGGGTAAATTGTGCCATTGGTAATTTAGGTAGAAAAAGCCCATTTTAAACTCACAAATGAGAATGCTATATGTAAGAAAGACAAATCCAAAAAAACAATTCCTTTTTTGGGTTTATTTAAGATTTCAAAATCATTGAAAACCTCTGTTTTTTGAGCTCAAAGAAGCCGACCACTCCGTGGACACTTGCTTATAAATAAACAAAATAGGGCAACATTATAGTGCCACATTTCAATCCATCACCAATTCCAACTATGGTTTCACTAACAGCTTATTCTAACTTTAGTGGAAAAAGGGATGAAAATTAACCGCAAGACCTTTCAATGTCATATTAATGCTGGCTAGCATGTGGCTAAATGAGCATGGACGGCCTTAAGTGTATCCAGACATTTTCAGATTTGCTTTACTATTGTACATCCTACTAGGTCTGTCACAATAACAAATTTTGCTGTGTGATTAATTGAAATGATTGTGATAAACGATAATATTGCACTAAGCAGTGTTGTCATTTTGAGACGATTTTCAATTAATATGATAATGACATAGTAATAATGCAGGTACACCCATTCGAAGATCAATAAACTTTAATTTATAAACAGCATTTTCACTGGAACTGGAAGAAATTTGTTCCTTCTCCTAACTTTTTTTTATCCATGTATCTTTTTATGGTCATCCTGCAGATCTCCATCTCATTTCCAACCTGATGAATGCTCTTCTGTTGCACCTCTTTCACTGCTCTTTCCAACTCCTCGAGAGGAGTTGCAACCATGTCTGTCTTCTTTTTATATTTGCGTGACAAGATGAATTTTAGTTTGAAATTAACAATAGCACACAGTTTTAGTTATTAAATGTACAAATAAAATGTATCATAACAAATCAAATTAAAAAACAAGCAATGTATCAAAAACATCATAAAATGGGGTAATTTGTGCCACTGGCACAACTTAACCCAGGCCTTTTGGCACAACTTACCCCGAAGCCACCATTTTAAATTACAGGCATCCCCATGCTGTTTTTAGCCAGCATTGTGTTAACTGGATAAACCCATGGTAAAGCTT
>JAVQJG010280610.1:0-11831 GCA_036024015.1 Craterocephalus amniculus
GATCTCAGAGAGAGGAAACTTTTCCTCGGCAAACGCTAATTATTTTTCCATCACCGCTCCGTCACCAGTGAGAGCTGTTCACGTCCACATCGGCGTCCGGGCAGCAAACACAGCACACAAGCCGAAGAGAGTATAAAGCTGCGAGAGCGTGTTTGCACAATTAATGTTTCAGAGATAGCTCTCTGTCTTCAGCAGCTCGCTCCTGATCTTAACAAACACTACAACATGATATCATTCAGCCATTGCAGATAAGGTCGCCACTAAAAGTTTTTGTGTGAAAAGGTGTTTGACGTCTCGTCCCAATGCATGCATGTGAATTTAAAGCAAAATGAAATGAGCAATCTCTCTGATCAGCTGTTTTTTTTTCTTCTGTATCAGAGACGTGCAGAGTTCCCTTCCTGTTCCCGTTTAGGGACCAAATAGTCAATTGGCTGACATTATCTAAACAAGAAATATTGAAACTAATTAAAGAAAAGTCTCTGTAAAATCTTGATAAGGCTTAGGTTATTTTTTTCCCCTCTCAGACTACTGCACTGTTCTCTGTTCGGAGACTTGCCACAGGCTTGTCTGAGCAGAGGAAGTTATGAAACTCCTACTGCCATATCATTTGCACAAGGAAGTTTCAGCCTGTTCCTCTGGCTCTGTTGACTTGAGTCCATAAAACAGCTTTATTAAAAATGACACCATTCCACTCTGTATTTGCTCAGTGGCTGCTCATCTAGATTAGGTCACATGTTGCTGTGTAGTGTGGCCAACAATAGCCAGAGTTTATGACAGATAGCAGCTGTCTGGGCTGACTGCGCCGTGATAACATATTGCATACAGTACATCTCTAAATCTGCTGCCTCCTCGCCGAGATAATCTGCTTCTGTTTTCAACAGAAAACTGTCTCGACCACAATTCAAAAGCAAGTCAGCACTGTTCCAATTTCCTGTAACCAACTGCACATGATAGTAAATCATAGAGCTGAAGTGGCACGGCCGATGCTGCACTAAACTCCACGGCGAATTTGAGGGTTTTTTTTTCACAACTGATGTAACATTGTTACTTTGTATTGCACAAGTTGAAGACTTGACTTAAATGCTTTAGTGGAGCAACAGCCCCATATTTCTCAACCAAAGACCGGTTTCATCTTGATAAAAGGCCTAAAAAATCTGTACAATCAAGATAACGCAAAATGTCTCCAATGTGTTATTTACATCCGCTAGCAGGATCGCCTGTTTGTGCATGCCCATGGATGGAGAACACAACACCACAGTAAGGAAGGGGGGTGAGCATTCGGAATTATGTTATGGCTGCCTCCTGTTTAGCTTTTTTTCCCAGAGCCCCAGGCAACTGGAAGGCATCAAGGACACCTGGGTGCGACTTTATTAAAGTATGAAATGAGAGGTCAGTGACGCGGCGGTCCTGCACATGACATCCTGCTGCTGGCCCTTTCTTCCCTGCCTCCTCGCCTCAGCCCAGGGCTCTGATGACTCTGCTATGAAAGTCTGTTTCATTAATCCCCCTGAGGGACCCCTCAACTGCTCTTTCTGCCGCTGATACAAATTTAATTCCTGATAGGTCTGTTAGATGGAAGCCGCGTCTATCAAGGCTTTTAATTAATGTGGCACTACTCTCTGTGTATGGCGGTGTTTATCTGAAATTCATGACCAGGGCGAGGACGGACGGGATTGTTCAAAGATGGCTTGTTTTCCCTTTTTGGTTGAAATGTGAATTTTAATTAGACACGGTTGTTACTCTAAGGGCTTGTAAAAAGGGGCTCTGTGCTTGTTACAAGGAGGCATTTGTGTGCATTGTATGTGTGTGTGTGCCTGTGTGCAGTCTAACCTCATGCTTTATGTATTCACTTAGTGTCACACCTTTCCACTGTGTTTATTTTTCTTTATTAATGGTCCAGTATTTAGAAGGAAAACAATGTTTTGAATGGGTTCAGGAAACTACCTACAAAAGTGCAGTTGACTAAATTCTTCAGGCTTCTCTGTAAATCCACATCCTGACAATGGCCTGGCCCTGACAGCTGTTTGTATTGGCTGGCTATTTCCAGCCTAATAGCTGTACAGTATCATTGTCAGGCTCTTATCATGGCAACCACAGGCCTCTCTGACACACTGACACCTCGGTGGTATGCGTGCTTGTGCGCAATTATGCACTTGTTTGCATGTGTGCATGTATACCTGGTAATAATTTAAATATTTATCCCGCACACACCTTTTTTGTTGTTGTTGTTTTGTTTATGCAATGATAAAATGTAAAGTGCCAAAATGTGTTTATCTACGAAAGTGTTTTCTTTTTTCTTCTTTTTTTTTTTTCCTCTCGCCCTTGTTAGCCAGGCTCGCCTCTGCCTGTGAGCGAAAGCAGAGATCATGAAAATCCCATCTCCAGCTGTATCCTCACTCTCTAATAGCATGTTCGGTGCCTTGAGATGATTCTGATGGAAGATTATCATTTGCGCAGCACTCTTCTTAGCACCGTCCTTGTCCCTGAGTCTCATTCGTGTTAAGGCTAATTTGAATGGTGTCCTTAATGGTTGTGTTTGGGTTAGTTCTGAGAGGCAGAAAGCCTTTAATTGTGAGGTTTAACATTTTGCAATTAAAATCTCCCCTCATTGCTCTGAGGAATGAATAAGCTGTCTTTGATGTGCTTTAATCAGCAGAGATGTATTGTAGCTTAAGAGGCATAAAGATGCCAGATACATTTCTGATTTTAAATTGACACACTCTTCTACCTTTGAAGATGATTTTTCTCTCTTTTTTTTCTCCTCTCTTACTGGCATAAAGCAGCAAAAGCTAAGTCCCTTGAACCCCGCACTCAGATTCTGGGGCACAGATCTTTATCTCTCATTCTAAAGTGGCCAAACAGGATTAAGAAGCGGAATGCTTGTTTCACCAGGACCAAGGAAGCATACACAATCCACAATTCACTAGAGCTTGACTAAATATCTTAGATGCACTCTGTGACTGTATCAGTTGTTATTTTCTCACCTGTTTAAGTGGCTATAGACATCCTCTGTAAGACACGCTGATGGGATCCAGCAGAAATTAAGATGTTAAGATTGTCCTTTTCTTTTCTCTTAATTTTTTGCATGTGATTATGGCGCCTTTCACCTGAGGTATCCTTGCTTTTGCTCCATTGTGGACAAATAAGAAAAAAACCTCATTAAGCTCGGGGTGGGTTGGTGGGATGGAAAGAAAAATATTCCTTATTTGAAAGGAATAGGTGGCAGTTTGATGAAGGCTGATTGGGAGCATCTGGAGTCTGTTTTCAGAGGACGCAGCCCCTGAGTGAGCAGCCCTGGCATTTAAGTACGGCTCCTAGAAACTAAAAATCTCCCAGCAAGCAAATTAACGGGAGCAGGGATTTGGTAATAATGGAGGTTCTCAGCTTTTGTTTCAGCGTGACAGATGGACAGAGTGTGCTCAAATTGAATTTGGCTTTAATTGCATTGTGGCGTTTATAATTTATCTGCTCCGCAGATTTTGTTTACAGGTTTATGGAGGTCTTGAAATGCATGTTTGCTCTCTGTTTTTTTTCTCCCCCCTCTCTCCTGTCCTCTACTTTTCCTCTCTTTTCTCTCTCTCATTCGGCGTGTGTGTATGTGTGGGCCAGATCCTTTTTCATCCTCCACTACAGCAGGATAAAGGACACTGTAATTCTCTGAGAGTGTGGTGTTCATTACCGTAGCAGTTTGCCCTCCAGGGTGAATGTGTTCAATAAGCGAGATTGTCTTTTTTTCCAATATACACTTAAACGGTATAAGATTGCAAATGTAAGCTCTGTAGTGCACGTCTGCCCCAATGCTCACTGTTCAAATCATCTGGATGGATTGGTGAGCACGATATAATTAAATATCTCTTCTTGTGAATAACTCAGACAAGAAGCTATGACGCCTCATCCACGTATGCAAGTAAACAGAACTGAGCAGCTGTTTTGCAAAAGGCAAAAAAACTCCCCCCCAAAAACAGGAAGTAGATTAAGAATTTTTCTCCTGGGTGTCTGCTTATAAATGTTGAAGAAGTGGATCTTTGCCCAGGTGGGCCACGGGTCAGCTTCTATCCCTTTTTATGCAAATCCATGCAGACGCTCGGAAATCAGGTTTGTGTTTTGACTGAGAAATATACAAAATGTACCTAAGCATAACATCCGATCTGACAAGCTGCTCTTTGCGATACAGTGATTGCTCAAAACTCATTCTGGACACGAATACAAAGCAGTGGCTTTGTCTCATTAATTTGCGATATTGTAGCTTTCCTTTTTATCCCCCCCCCCCTTCTCACAGACCTCCTGCAACATCTTGCGGCAGTGATAAAGATTATATTCTTGTCTCCTGCTCCATCTAGCTCTTCTCTCCTCTCCTTATCCTAGCCTCTGCCACCTTCTAATTGATGCACCCCTGCCAATTTACACTTCAGCCCTGGCTCTGACCCCTATTAACTACCTGGCCTCCCTCTCCCAGGGAAAGCACTGTGTTCAGGGAGAATCCTCCACCCCCCAATCAACTCCTTTTAAGATTGCTGCTAAACACATTTTCATACCCAGCCAGTGCGAGGACTCCACGCTCTCGCCAACTTTTATACAGAGGAGTGAAAGGGATAAGCTGTTTCTCCGCGCCCACTTTCATCCCACAGCGGCGCAGTTGCATCACCAGCGAGTCTTTCGGCCACTTAACAAGGACTGCTTATTTATTTTTTTTCTCTTCCTCTCTTTAGATTGCTGTCCTAGTAACACTGCAGCTGCCACTTGTCATTGTCTCTTTTTTTTACTTGTCCTAGATCAGGAGTATTTTGAGGAATGTCCACTCTGTTTTTCGTATCCGTCCCAGAAGTCAGCCCATGTGAGCGGTGAGAAAGAAAGGGGAAACGTGGTCTGCGTGCTTCAGCAGCTCTCAATCATCTGCGCCTTATTTGTGGTGTCCAAAAGCTTGGCATTTGTACCCCAGGTTTTATTTGAAATGATGTTCCATCACCAGGCTCTGCAGGTTAGAGGGCAACAGATGTGTTCATATTCTGGCGAAACGGCCCACAGTGGAAGACATATTAAGGGTGGCAATTGCTGGGATGCGGACACTTTCGGAGGGGCTAGTCACATAATTCCATCGTTTGCAGCAGGCGTGGTATGTGTACGGGGTAATGAAGTAGGGAATCACTCTGTGTTCTCGATTAACGGTAATCACAAAGCAATTGAAGCGTGAAAAATGGATTTGTTTCTTCCAATGCAAAACCGTTTCAGAACACACACAGCAAACTTATTAATTATACAGCGCCGTTTAGGTAGTTGAGTATTATTTTTAAATGCTGTCATACCATGTCCTCTTAATTGTCTGGTGTTGTGCATTTGTTCCCATTAAAGTTGAAGAGTGAAAGAAAAAAGGCAGCAGTTCATTTGCGCTTTTTTTCCCCTCCCTTGTTGCACGGAGGAGCTTTGTGGCTGTTTAGCCACTTTTCTCTGGGCAAATTGTTTTTGTGACCCATGGAATGTTAGAGGAAATGCTTCTTTCTCATTGGCGGTCCCCCGGGTGTGGAGGGCATGGCCCCTGTCATCGGCCCCAGTGCACACACACAGACACACATGCAGACGTGTATGCATGCACACACGCGCACACACTCACTCACTAGCACAGGATCACTCTTTGGTAGAGGAAAGCAATCCACCACAAGAGAGGGACCTCCAGGCCTTTTTATAGCACTAGTACCCCCCCCCCCCAGACTCCCAGACATGACATCACAACAGTCGGAGATCGTTTTCAGTGGCATCATCACCACACACACATTCTCACATGTAAAGACACCAACACTTAAGATGAACCCTGTATTCTTTCTTTTTGATGTTTTTCCCTTCATATTCATTCGCTTTCTTCACTCCTCTTTGTTTTCCTTTCATTTTGTCATTGATTAAGAGTCTCTTTACAGAAATAAACAGACTCCAGTTTTTTTTCCCCCTCCAACTCCCCGAAAGAGAAGTTAAAATGTAATCATGAGCCATCCCAATTCGAAGAGGATCTCTCTAGAATGCGCAGTGAAATATGCTCCTCAGATCAATTAAGTGTTTACAGCCTGTAAGAATCAGCAGCACAATAGAGAAGCTGTCTCTTCTGGACCCCGGAGGCTACCGTAGCAATGTTTCATTAAGTGCACTCACTCCTGTGGCCCCCTATAAACACACATTAATTAAGGCACACAGAAACACAGTCTCTGAGCTTGCACTATGGTAATGATGATATGACCCCAAAAGGAGAGGGGCACCAGGGGTCAGGGAATAAAAGCAGGGAGCGTTTAATGCCAGAGCTTGGCTGATCTGCAGAAACACCGTCTTAGCTGGTCCAATTCAAATTAGGCCAAGATTTGCTTAACTGGCTAATTTAGATGTGCATGAATGTAGATTCATTTCCAGAAGTGAGTATGGCCTCCCCCCATTCTATAAAAATAATGATGAGGGTCAAGATGATAATTTTCTCCAAGTCAGCAGTCAGCTCCTGATATAATAATTTATACACACCAAGAAAATGACTTAAAGAAAATAATGTGATGGTCGGTGTTGTAGCTCATTAAATGAACATCACATAACTTTCAAACAGATCATAACAGAAAGGCTGAAAGTGTTTTTATATTTGTGTTTTCACATGCTGCCGATTGAGACTTCTATCGAAAACCTCAGTGCAGACTCACTCTGACCCTAGATCAAGGTTCAGTCATCATTCAGATCATTTTATCTTCAGCAGAAGTCCCCTCTCATTGAGAATTTGCGTTGATTTGACAGTGGCAAATAGGTGTCATCAGTACAATCCCCAAACATTGATATTGTCTTTGTTGGTCTAAATGGAAAGCCCCATCCCAACCTCTCAAAATCTGCAGCTAGAGGCCAGGGGGCTGGTATCCATCTTCGTAACCGTGACTAGGTTGGAGGAGGAGGTGAAGGAAGAGGAGGCAAAGAGATGGAGGGGAGGGAGGCAGCATGTCAATGAGCCTGCCCAGTGTCACTGAGCACCACACAGAACAGCCATCTGGAGAATCAAAGACTCCTACCATCTGGCAGCCTCACCCACTCTCTACCCCAACAGAATAAGAATCAACCAGATAGTACATTCCCATAACACTTTTTGGGTATTTATTTTTTGGCAGGGGTGGAGAAATATCAGGTAAAGTTAAAGAAAAAGCCTTTAAGCGTTCAAAAAACACAGTCATCAACTTCTGCGCAGATTTTTTAAGACACAAACTTAGCCACAATCTTCAATACTCTGGTATTATAACTTAAGACCAACATCCTCACTCTAATGCCAAACCTGGTATTTACTAATTCCAGTTTTCATGCTCTTAAAGCTCCACATCAGCATGGAGAACAGATCAAACCACATATTTAAATTATTCATAAAAAACTTTTGGATTAACAATATTTAAGCTCATCATTTTCCTTTTCCAATAAAGAATAACAACACTGCTCTTGAACTTCATGTCAGTGTTTCAAACGAACTAATATCTAAAGCTCTTCACATGTGCTTAATTTTAAGAACAAACTTTGATTCCGATCCCAAGGACCATTACATTCTTAACATTCCTGATTATGGTTTTGTCCTCAGTTCTTTGCAGATCTAAAGCAGTCTGAATCTTTAGAGAAAGCTCAAGTATCACAGCTACAACTTTAAGCTCAAAGTAGTCCTTTTATATCGCTGAGTAGGCCTTTAAAGTCTTGATTTAAATTATGTATGATCTGTAAGTATGTATTTGGCAGGAAAGAGCAGAGAGAGGAGGAGGAGGATGAACGCTGAAAAGTCATCATACATATTCCAAAATGCCATTTCCGTGTTGCTGAGGTACCATTGTTTACAGGGCTTTGATGGAGAGGTGCCCTGATCGCCACTAGCTGTTTCTCTACCTCTCGCTTTTGCTTCCCCCTCTTACTTTGAGAGAAATCTCCTGACGCTGTAAAATGGGCAATGATGACATATGTGGATGCAGGCCTGTTCATATCTTTGTGGGGCCTTTAGGGAAATAAATATCTGAGAACATTCAGTGAAATGAAGCTCACTCAATAAATCACCATGACACAATAAACACTTCTGGCACATGAGCACCCCCCCTACCCACCTTCCCCTGGTGCCCAGCCCCCTCACACACACGTACACACAAACGCACACTCTCACACACAGACGCACACACTCTCCTCTCAGACACCACCTACCTCTACCCGCCTCTTCTTGTGCTACCAAATGGTGCCTCCCCACAGGCCAGTAAATCAAATCCCAGCACAAATACAGTGGGAATTTATTTGGAATGGGCTTTTGTTCTCTTTAACGCCTGATTGTTAGGCCGACCAGGTCACATGATAAATTCTAAGCAGGTTGTTTCTTTGCACTAGCTGTGTGTGTTTGCTGCCCCCCCTGTTCCTAACGTGAATCATTCTGCGCTTTACTCCTTTTAATATTTACACCCAGTGCAGATATCAGCTACATCGTTAAAGAAACACAAATGAAATGACCTCAAAAAAAGGTTAAAACTGTGTTAAGTTAAATGTTTTGCTTCAAAGAACTTAATCAGAAAAGTAAGTATAAATAAAGAAAATGCTAGAAAGTACAATGAAAACACACTTAATTAATTAACTAATTATGATATTACGTGAAGCATGGGACTTAATTGTCCATCGAGGCCTAGTTCCACCAAACAGACAAAAAAATGTTGCAGAATAAAAATATAAAATCTGTGAGGACCTAAATTGAGATTGTGGTCACTCTTAATTGGAAAAAAAGAGCTAATTTTAAATACATGTGGACCCTTGCACGCTATTGGTCTTACATATGTAGAGATCTCTATCATCTCCTGTGATAGGTTGGCAAATCCTTATCTCAACTGCAAAGTAGAAATATAAGAAACTGCAGTTGGTTGGGGAAAGAATAAAGTGAAAGAACAGTGCAAAATGTTGTGTAGGGCAACTGCCGCCCCCACTCTTTTTTTATGAGATCAAATCAACAATATCCATACATATATGTTGTCTCTGTACAATTTTGGACAATTCTTTGGATTTTTAACTTAAACCCATGTCAGTGGCAGAAGGAATTATCCATTCTTCTGGCTAATGTGAAGGTGTTTTAAACCAGGAATCGGTGCAAATTACTGTAGGGCAGTTGGGCTTAGGATGAAATGGAGGCTGCATACAGTATGGCTCTGTTATATGACAGTTGAGTAAATTATTTCTAAATTAATCGGCAGGCTTTTTCTTGTGTTCAGGAGGAGATGTTCCCATGTTAGGTTGTGAGTTGTTTGGGTTCCTACTGTCAAATGCTGACATTTTGAGAAATACAAAACACTGTGGTCTCTCTTCATTACCCAACCTTGACCTCCACGCTTACTTATCATTTCTTTGTCATGCTTAGGGCAAGATATGGATCTTTTCTTGTCTTTATTTCTGGTTGTTGAAATCTTTGTTGTTGATTCACTATCGTTAGCCCATTATGACTTTCACAAATATGGCCATGTTTTGCTAGTGATGCAAATACTATAAGTTTTGTTTAGCCTCGCTGCAAAGAACTAGGCTTAGAACTATTCTTTGCATAATGAAGTATAATGACACTCTTGGTGCTGGGATTAGGCCACAAGCGGAAAACGATATAAATTCTGATAACTTTAAATTCTATGCAAGTAACAGCAGTAGACAAAGTGTAATCTGGAACTAAAACTAAGATTATACTTCACGAATCAATCAATATGAAACTGTTAAGTCTCAAAGTACATAACACACTATATTATAGGAATATAGCAATCATAAGTTTTTAGAAAAAGAAGAGAGGATGGAAAAAGTTTGGGGACAGTGAGAACAACTTAACTTTTCTTCCTCCTTATGTAATTTAGACAGACATGTTTGATATATTAATTCCAACACAGTAAAGATGGCTAACTATTGAGCTGTTGTTGTCACTGCAGGACACTGAGCTAGTTTTCCTACTACCTGCTACAGTACAGCCCGTTACAGATGCCTGCTCCGTTGAGTTTTCCATCAGGTCCCACGGGATCCTGATTCCAATGTAGCTCTGTAGTCTGAAGTCTTTACATGCTGTAATTTATTTCATTCAAATTGCATACTGTGATTAAGAGTTTTCCCACTTTTAAGCAAATGTTTTATCTTTGAACATCCCGTCTTTCTAGCCACAAGAAAACACATTCGGAAAATCTTCTTTAAGCTAATAAAGTTAGAAAGATGTGGCAGCAATTGCTTACTTCATCCATCCGACTCATACACTCATACATACACATGTATTTTCCTCCTGATGTTTTTCTGGAAAACTGCACTAAATATTGATGGGAACTTGCCTTGAGCCACAAAAGAAACTACTATTTAAATGCACAACCCAGTACATTTAATTTATTTTCTTTATTTTGTTTTATAAAATGATTCAGTGAATGGAAATAGAAATGATTGAGGCCTTGGCAATGTTAAGTACACCACCCAACACCTTGTGAGTGACACTGTTAGAGGACTTGGAAGGCTCAGCTTTTCCCCTTGACTCAGACAGCCAGTCTCCTGTGGCAGCCGCTGTTGATGCAGCGGTAAAATAAGCAGAATTAGAAGAGTGCAATTGGTTTATCAGTGTTTGCTATGGTAACCCATATGGAAACAGCCTCCTTAAACAATTATATTTTTAAACTGCAGCTAGGTTGTGTTTTGCTTTATCTATGTGTACTGTGGATATGATTGCTCACTGTTATAAATGGCACATAGTTAGTACACGGAGAGAAATACATTGTTTACACTAGGCCTCATGCGGTGAATCTGTCCAGTGTAAGGTAATCTGCAGTAATAAGCTCCATTTGTTTTGTTTAGCTTTTAAGCTGAGGGAGAGAGGAAGGGAGAGGGGAGAGCAAAAAAAAAAGAAGAAAAAAATCTCATTTCAAATCCTACCCTCCTTCTTATCTCTATTTGTTCAGTTGTTTTTAATGCCACATACTGAAAGAATTTCAATGGCTGTTTTGCCATGAAGTCATTTGTTATCCTTCAGCGGGCTTTCGTCTCCCCATTGTGTGACAGCCCCCGAGTGCTTGAATCCTCCAGATGGAGCAGGTCACACACACACAGACTTACTAACATGCACAGGAGTGTACACACACATGCGCGCACACACACTCACACAAGTGCAGACACGCTCGCTCAGGCACAAACTCATAGGCAGGTTCACACACTTTCTTCTTGACGTAGATCCGCTTGCCTTGTGACATATACAGAGATGATAATGTCATTTTTTAGCAATTTGTCTTCCCCTATTTTTCTGTTAGTTGGAAATGTGGCGGTATCGAGCTGCCAGGCAGTTACACAGCTCATGCCATGTTTACAAACAGTCCAAATGGAAATCTTTCTCAACAGTTTTTCTCATTCTCTGCATATTGTCTGTTGGCTCAAATGTTTTTTGGATGCTTCACAGAGCAGATGCATCTGACTTGCTTTTAAGTGCTGTTACACTGATCTAAGGAGGTCTGCCTGGAAAGCAGAAGACAATGTCATTTTTTTCTGAGGCTGAAAAACATGTTACTGACGAAAACAAAGGCTTATTTCATTATTATTCTATTATTCTAACCCTGTTTCTTCTTTTTTTTCTCTTTTTACATGTGGGGTCCTGCACTGTTCCTGTATGGATGTGGTGATATGCAGGTTAGTAATCTTTGAATTACCAAATTGCATAAAATCTAATCTTGCCCTTAATTTCTCTCATATGATTCCACAACAGTTGGTTGGTGTTGGTGTCAAAGCATCATTGTCAGTGTTGTATTTGGGTGGTGAATACAGAAAAAAGATAAATAGCTTTGACTATATTTGAAGAATAATAACAAAAATCCCACTTAAACAAATGG
>JAVQJG010280622.1:0-12384 GCA_036024015.1 Craterocephalus amniculus
TGCGCAATCAATGAGTCATTAATTGTTATGAAATTACCCCTTTTACCACATACTATACCACGTAGAAAACCATTTTTCTTAGAAAGATTAAAATAATATCAGGTATAGTTCCTTTAAGGAATGAGGAATCATAACTCTTCTATAAGTTACTGCAAATAATTGCAGTTAGTTATTAAACATTTCATAAATATGTAATTATAATCCGAGTAATATGTTCTATCTACAGTCTAATTAAGGCTTTTTAACTCAGTCAGTGGCAATGTAACCAGCTCACTTCTTTGAGAGCAAAGTGTCTTGTGATGCAGTGCAGTAATAATACATCGAAGCTCAGAAGAAAGTGACTCAGCACATTCATTCAACTGGCCCTGACCCATGCCAACAGCTGTGAAGTTATGAATCCACAGCATGTCCTCTCCCAAAGAAGCCTATAAATACTGGCAACATGTCAATGGCACCAAAACATCTGAACTCCTCAGCAGGTCAAAGTTTAAAAGATAGATGGATAGATCCAGAAAGACAGAGCAGCTTTTAATAAGAACCCAAGTGGTCTTTTAAGATTTGTCAAATATATACTTAAACTTAAGATTAGCGTAAAAGTTCCTCAACAAAAGGAAACTATACAAATCTTTCTGTTGCGTAATTGCTGACTGAATAACTTAATTCAATTCAAGCAGGGTGGTATTTTAATGGGCCGTCATTTCTTTCTGAAAATCCAACATAAAACTGTTTAAAAACCTCTCTGGAGAGCTCAACCTTAATGTCCTGACTCGAAACAGCAAAGCTAAGAGCCAGGGTCCGACTTATCAAAACACCAATAGAGGGAAGCTTAATTAGAAGCAGTAATAGGGTCATACTTCTTCTAAAAAGGTCACAGCAGTTTGCATGCCTCCCTGCAGAAGAGTCTTTGGGTTTAATGTACCAGCTGGCATTACGGTTGCTGGAAAGCATTCCCAGGATCTCTTTTTTTCAACCTCATCTCGTTGAAACAGAAAAAGAGATTTACTGGGCTGGATGCATGCATTTATCTGAAACAACATCATACGTTAGTCATGTGTCACAGTTATGCTAGCTGTAAGGAGAAGGCAGCAAATGCTAAGAAGGCTCAGGAAGCAGTTTGCATGCAGGAACAAATCCACTGGCAGCCGTAAAGAGCAGACGGCGAGCTGATTTAGCAGTTGCAAGGAAAACCTCATCGATTCTCCAATCCCTGAGTCTGTCGCTGCCAATTCTGATACACTTACACTGAACACACAACACAACACAGACACAGTGCATACAGAAAGTATATAAACAAAGATATAAGAAGATTAAAGAAGAATATAAGGAGATATGATTAAATCCATTTTTACAGGACTGTGGTCTGGATTTGTACATGTAGATCTCATTAATAATCCTGATCTTCAAACAAGTGACTGAGGAACTGACTGAGAAAAATGAAACAGACATCAATAAGGTCTATATAACTGAAACAGAAAAAGAAGTTTGAGTTGGCAAGAGGAAAAATGTTGTAAACATACTGTGCATATTAGAAAAAAAGCTTGGCTTCACAGGAGATTAACTAAATGAATGGATTCTCTTTGTCTGCAACCAAACACACATCTCAGAAGCTAATTAAACACCTAGTTGTGTCAGCAAGATCTGAATGTGATCACTTCCCTCGGTTCATCACTGTAACCTTCCCAAAACACCAGAACAACATCCTATCTCGTTCCAACAGCCCATCTACAAATAAATCTCCTCTTCTCTGAGAGAAACCATTGAACGGATAATCTACAATGATGACCGACTCTACGTAAAATGCAGCTTTGTGCCAGCAGTTTTACCGTTTTTCTTATTAACAGTCCAAAAAAAGAGCAGATTCTCAGATAACATGAAGCAAGTTTCTCAGGAAATATCCAGTGGTAATTTCCTCATTATTTAGTTAATGGCTGCAGTCGCGTTGGATCAATGCAGCTGGGTCTCCTTTATAAATCTCAATAACATTCAGACATATTTGTGCAGTTGTATGTTACCTGTCCATATTTGGCAGTCAAATGGAGGGAGGTCCAAAAGTTGTTGTCAGCTGTGTGAGGGTCTGCTCCGCTCTCCAGCAACAGAGACACCACCTCTCTGTATCCACTGGCACAGGCGATATGGAGCTTCAGAGCAAAAGGAGGTACATATTAGAAAAATGGTAAAGACTGTACAATCTTTGAAAGACTGAGCAGAGGAATCTACTGATGCAAGAAGAGAGAAAAAAATAATGTTAAGTCACACACAAACTATCCCACATGTTCATTTGCTCACCAGAGTAACTCCATTTTCATTGGGCAGGTTGAGGTTTCCCCCAGTGGCAACAAGCTGTCTAACATCAGACAACATGGTGCTGGCTCTCTGTGTCCTCATAGCATGCATAGATGACACATCCACACCTGAAAAACACAAACTTGGACGTGACACTGACATCTCCAGGCATCTGGATTAAACAACATCTGAAGGAAAGAACAACATCTGGTTATTTTCCCACAAGGAAAATAAAAAGAAATAAAGGAAAATAATTTTCAAATGTATTTGATTGTGAGATCATAGAGCAACGTAGTATCTAAATTTCATGTCTC
Source organism: Craterocephalus amniculus (assembly GCA_036024015.1). NCBI lineage: Eukaryota > Metazoa > Chordata > Actinopteri > Atheriniformes > Atherinidae > Craterocephalus > Craterocephalus amniculus. The sequence goes on from JAVQJG010280622.1 coordinate 2,598, forward strand.
GCCTCCATTGCTTATATTTTGAAGCACTGCACTAATTTTTTACATTTTACTCATAGGTTGGGGTATCTAAATGAGGTGAATGACTAAAGGTGGTTAAGCTCCAGAATAATCTTACAGAAATTCCGCCTCTGACCTAAGTGATTTAAGACACCAAAACATGATCAATGCACTGTTCTATAAATCACATGCATAATACAGTGAACCCAACATGGCTTGCTGTAATAGCATTGATTGATTATCAATCAGTCTGTATATCACTCAGATGAGCTCTAGGTAATAACTAATGGGACTTTTGTTAAATAAGTGAATCAATATTAGATATGTTCTCTCTGCAAACAGACGAGTCTCGTAGTCTAGAGATATTTGAGACCTGCAAGTGGAAACATTGCTGCATCGTAACAAAAGAAAATTCATTGTTCCCACGAAGACGTGAAGGAATCTTGTGCAGCATGCAAAGTGTCTCAGTTTGCATGCTGAGAGGAAATGGGGGAATTTAAAGGACCTTTATCTCCTCCCTCTCTTCCTGATGTAAAAGCTCATAGACAGTCTGTCTTTCCCATAACGACACAAACTTGATAAGGATAGAAAGCATGCAACTGTGTTGCTATAGCAACAGAGGCTGAACTCATGTGGGTAAGAGCGTGTCTCATAGTGGAAAAACCCAGTGGGAAGGGGGTGGGCTTTGAAGATCACCTCCGAGGATGACAGAAAGAAAGAAAGAAAGACCAAAAATACATATATCTGTGTGTGTGTGTGTGTGTGTGTGTGTGTGTGTGTGTGTGTGTGTGTGTGTCTGTGTGTTCTGCTGTTGCTTCATTCCCACAATGCTTTGCGGCATCAGCAGAGTTAATCATGGCTGACAGAGAGGGGGAGTCTTCCTCCTCTTCTTCGTGGACAACAACCAAACAGAAGATGGTCTCTGAATGAACAAGCAGCAAGTGTGTCTGATGGAGGAATTCATCAATTGTCTCTTTTTGTCACTGATGTATTATTTCTGATTTTATTACTTTTATTATTATTTACGCAAATAAACTTTAAACTAAATAAATATTTCTTCACACCTGTTGTTACCATGGAGTTTCTGGGTGAGATTTAACTATAAATAAATGATCTTAACAGCCATGAGAGGAAAGCCTTCCTCACGCCTCCCTGACGGTTCATCCTCCTCATCTTCACTGCTGTAAATGATGCTTCATCCCCGGACAGATGACCGGCCGCTCCGCTCGGTGACGGTCGGAACCAGCTGCAGGGAGCAGCTTTTATTTCCCAGCAGACTCAGCAACAGCTCATTTAACTCCTGAGTCTCCAGACTTTTGCTTAAAACCATTTTTGCAGAATAAAAACAGATTTTTATTTATTTATTTTTATATAAAAAATGTTCATATTTACATGACAGTGTCGTTCATCTGCAGCGGGTCCCACACTTCCGGCGACAGCGGGCACGCTTCCATCAGTCAAGGTACGTTTTCTAGCCGCGAAACCGGAAGTTGTGCGATTAGCTCCTACACAATAAAACAAATAAACTTCCAACAAATACCAGCTGTTGACCTGCAAATACAATTCCTTCGCTTAAAAATATATATTTCTTCATCTATTTAATCTGATATCAATCTAATAATTCTAATTTATTTTCTTTTTCATTTTTAACCATTTTGATTTCAATAATTCTTTTTTTATGTATTAGGTTGAAATGTGTGACGCTTGTTCCAGGAATGTAGGAGGGTCGGCTCAGTAATTATTCATTTAGATAACAGGAAGAAGAAAATGAAGAGGAACTTCTGGACCCATTGAATTTTTTATTTGTAATTGATTTACTTTTTACTTTTATATGTTTATTGTTCTTAACCTATCAAATGTTTAATTGGAGTAAGTTTTATTCCCATTCCATCTTTTTTTCTGGATTTTTCTTATAAATCGAGGTTTACAGGGATTAATTGACAATCAATTATAAACTAACTATTTATTATTACATCAATTATTGATGTTTTTATTTAATCAATGATAAATAAAGCCATGCTGCCTTTTTTGTTCTCTGTATGTATAGAAATAAAGACAATGTAATCTGACCCATTCTTCAGAGATTTTACATATTTTCTAAGTCACAACATGTTCGCAATGGAATATTTCTGTTGGATATAAATGATCATTTTCTTCTACTTGCCTGTAAGAATAAAACTTAGCAGAAAGCATCAGTAAATTGATGGTTGGTGGATCTTTCGGTTGTTGAAATAAAGCTTCTTGACAATAAATCCTAAACCGTTTGAAAGTCTATTTCCTTATTTAAAAAACAAGACTTCCATCATTGGAGGAATTTTTAGGTATGGAGTTGGGACAGTAGACACAGGAGGAATAATATTCTCTGAGTACACAACCAAACTTTACACCACGTTAAAAAGCACCAAGGCCGTCTGGATCCTAAAGGTAAGTCAGTAAATGGATAAATAAAACATTTAAGAGGTTCATGTAGTGCTGGCTAATCGTCAAGAGGTTCCTTTGAGTTTCCGTAAACTGATTCAGAAATGCGACAGGTTGTTGAGTAGATTCTTTCTTCTAGATTTTATGTACCTGTTGAAGTTTCAAACATAGAGATATAAGTTATAAAACTTGCTGAAAATGTAAAAACTTCATGCTTAAAGCATGTGATGAAATTGTTTATCTCCAACGGTTTGATAGAAACAAAATGTCCCAGCAATGTCTTGGTCTGATGATGTGAAGAGGATGATGAAGAGGATGATGAAGAGGACTGTTTATATGCAAAATGTCACTGAACCAGAGCATTCGGTGCTGCATTCATGGTTCAGACTCTTCTTCTATGGTCCTGTAGCGCTTTTAAAAACAACCTGATAAAAATTCAGCTGCACATCACCTGGGTCTTTACAGTGATTTTAAGATTTTATTTGTTTTTATATCACTCACGCTCTTATTTAGCAGGTTTGTTATGCCATTACACTCCACATCTGAGGTCCTCTGGCCAAAGTGTCACAGTGGTCCCCAGGTAAAGGTGACCCTCCGGTTGCTGACCCCAAACTCTAGGACCACCACCCCCCTCATACTGGCTCCTAATCTGTTTGGGTTCATGCTTTTTTTTATTTCTCTAAATGTTTTACATACACGTGTTTTTACACTGTGCAGCACACTGGCCAACACATTCTTGTTTTTAAATGTATTTTATAAATAAAGTTGCCTCGCCAAACAAAAACCTGAACATCTGAGCGCTGTACTAATTTAAGAAACTTCCTCCAGAATTTGGGAGCAGAGATGATGGAGAGACCTGTTAGATACTTTGTGTCTGTAGGTAACTATAAATCTGAGCAAACCTAAATAACCTGTGGAGTTCCCCAAGGCTCCACCCTGGGGCCCCTGCTGTTCATCATCTACATGCTCCCACACATTATGAAAACAACAAAGTGAGTTGCAACAGCTGCGCTGATGACACACAGTTCTACATAACCATTTCACCATGAGACTATAGTCCAATCCAAACACTGATCAGATGTATGGATCAGATTGTAGACTGGATGTGTCACAACATTAAACTCATCTTCAGATGGCTAAGTTAATTTCCCAGAGTAAGAGCTAAACCTGGAGAAACCTGCAGGTCTGTGGGATGACAGCAGTTTTATATCAAGGTTAAAAACATTTCTATTTAGGCTACTGACTTTTATTAAAACAACTGAAAATTAACTTTTATTTCTCACATTTCATCTTAGAGTTTTACTGATTTATTTCATTTCTGTAATGCTTTTAATGTTTTATGTAAATCACTTAATGTTCTTTTACATAAAATGTTTTATACAAATAAACCTTGTCAAGTTGCCAGTGTCTTATTTTGTTATTCTTCAATCACCGAGTCCAACAAACAAGACTAAATATCAGAGCAAACAAAGAAGATTCACCACATACGTGTCTTAAAAGACAAAAAAAAAAATCCAAGAAGCATTTTTAGAACAAAGAAAAATAACATCTTCTGTGCTTTTATTATATAAAAACCTGACCGGAACCGTTTTCCGCGCTCAGCACCGGATCCAGACACTCGTGCGTCCAGGCGGCGGAGGCACACGCGCACAGTCTGTGCACACACACAAAGAAAGGTACCTTAAAGCAGCTATTTCTTACGCGGTGAGGATTACTGTCACGTTTAGCGTCATTTGCTGTTTCTGGGGGAAGTGTGGAGGAAAAGTGAGCGGTGCCGCCGCTGGGGGGAGGAATAAGGAGCCGCTCCATCCTGTGACTGAGATCAGCTGCATGTCGACGGCTGTAGCTGCAAAAGCACAGAAAAACCTCTAAACCAGCGACGCTCATTCTTGTTTTTAATGTCTTAACGCGGACTGGAGGCGCTAAAAAAAACCCAGTTCGGAGGATCCGTGCGACCCCGCTGACCGCCTCAGGTGAAAGTTTAATTCGGCTGTAATGTGTTGAGGTGGAAGTGGCTGCGACATCGCCCCGTCCGCGGCTTTCTGCCTCCCCACACCGGCTTTCTTTGCTGGACCGGATCGGCCGCTGGGGGTCTGCTTTGTGCCCGGGAATCGCTCCGCGGAACGAGGCCTGCAGCCGAACTATTTCACCAAATGATTTCCTTTGTCGCAGCCCGACACGGCTAAAAATAAACGCACGAGCGCAAACATTGGCCCCGGGCTGGGAGGGGGGTTATGAAAGAGGCAAACCCGCCGCCGATCAGACCCCCGGTAGCCCCCCTAACGGGGAGGACCTGAACTGGTGGAACTGGTTAAGCTGGTCAAGGTCTGGTCCAGGCCTGGTTGTTAAATCTACGAAGGCGTCTATGGACTCTGGTGGCTGGGCTTCCTGCCCGTAGCCTCCATATACACCCCACACGTTAGAAGGAAGGGCTGCGCCAAATTACATAGAAAATCTTCAAATTTACACTTGATACGTTTTTACTTGAAAAATATCCACTCGTGTTAGTATTCTGTGTTTTTGCGGGGGGGTTAGATAAAATCGGCGTGGAAATAACACTGATCTGAATTTCAGGAAGGTTTTATTTGGACAGAACTGACTCGGCTTGTTTACAATGGGAGAAAGTCGCTCGTCCTGCGTTTGAAATGTCAAGACTTTTAATCCGAGTTCCTGTTTGTCGCCAAGGCTCGGTATGTCGGATGAAGATTCCCGTGCCAGCACAAGCTCTTCTTCCTCTTCATCGTCAACCCACCACCACCACCACCAGCACCACCAGCAGCAGCAGCAGCAGCAGCAGCAGCAGGAGGCGAACCCCCCAAAGAAACGAGAAAGCAAAGCCAGCATGAGCAAGACCTCCAAACTTCTGTCCACCAGCGCGAAAAGGTGAGTGCGCGCGTGAGGGTTTACCTGCGTGGTCTGCAGATCCTGTCTGACAGCTTACTTCTAGATTTAATGTTAAAGTCTGTGAGTCTGATTTTGTCGGTTCTTGTTGCAGAATTCAGAAGGAACTGGCCGACATCACACTGGACCCTCCTCCAAACTGCAGGTAAGCGGACCAGGAGCAATGAGGAGGTTTAAGCCCAACCGGGTCCGAGCTGATGGACTGGAAACGGGATGCTTTCGTGAAATATGGAGGCAATGATGCTCTGAAGCTTTTTACTGATTCCTTCATTTATTTCTAAGTCATCTGATTCTTTATTTTACATGATTTTAAATGGCAATAAGCTAGTTTCAGCCTGTTTCACATTTCATGTTTAGTTCTTCTTAAACTTGAAGAAAATCATTAATTTTCATAGAATCTGTGAATTTAAGGAGTTTAATCTGTCTCTGGGGTTATTATTGACATAATATTTAATAGACATGGTTGTTAAAGCTGGAGTGAAATTCTGACTGCGGGAGCTTTGGATCTGGAGGATTCGTGGTTGTAGAGCGGTCTGTTTGGGTGTCCGTTAGCTGGAAAAGTTGTCCCAACAACAACTGAGGTGGACGTCCACGAGAGGAAACTGAAGGAAGCTGTTTTCCATGAAGGGGAATTGGTTGTTTGTTCAGACTAGAGAGTAGAAAAGGACAGACAGGAACCAGGAACGGCTGATAAAGATGCTCTGGTTGATTGGGAAACGCCCACAGTTTCTCACTGATAAAACCAAACTCAGGTTTTTGTAAGTAAAAACTTTGTTGTTTATGTTTTGTGGATCTAATTTTACACATTTATTTCTGATGTAACGCTTTAATTTTAACTGTCATGATAAAAATCCCACATTTGTTTTACAAGTTTAGGCCAAATCTTTTTACAACTATCCCCCTGAAATCATCTCGCGATCCCCTGGTTAGAGAACCGCTGGTGTAAAGCTTCCTGTTTAATCTCATGCCCGATATTTTTACTACGCAGTTATAATAAGCAGGTTAGCACAGAGTTACACGTCCACATTTTCTGCATCGTTCCTCGGTCAGTCGTCCCTGTTTGGAAAAGAAAAACCGGGCTTTTTTCTCTTCTTCTGCCGTCAGTCAGGAAACTAAACTAAAATTGTGAGTGAAAATCGTCTCATTTAGTTGCGTTTTTAACTCCAGGTCACCGTTAAGCTCGAGTCTGTAGCAGCTTCCGACTCCACCAACGTTGTCGTATATTTATAGAAAGGATGTCGGACAGGAACGAGGAGGGAATGAACTGGGAAGTACATGGGTGCTGCTGGGAGGAAACCGGGAGGAAGCAGTGTTTCTGTGTTTTCTGGTTTCTATGTGAAACTATGAAACGTGTGTGACCTCTGACCTCCAGACATGTTCTGCTGCCGAGAGCCGCTGGAGCACGATGTATTTATTAATCCGCCACTGAAAATAGTCCCTAAACCACGGGAGCGTTTCTTCATGCATTTGAAGCTTTTTATATCTTATTTATTTCCAGCTGAGCCGGTTGTTTTGTATTTTAGGTGAAACTTGGTGGGTGACCCTGCAGGACTGAGCCAGTATCCGTGTCTTTATTTACCGTGCAGGAAACCTTTCTTTACTTTCTCTCCACCTCCATCAGCTGTTAAAGCTGCTCTTTCATCCTGCATCTGTAGAAATGTGGACGTCACTATGTCCCCTTCATGGTTTCACACATTTTCTACGCCCACCTCACCTGTCTGACCAATCATGCAACACTTCTCAGAGCATCATGGGAAAAACATTCGGCCAGCTCGGTGTGTCCTCAGTGAGGGGATTTTTTTATTTAATTATTTTAAAATCAATTTCCTTGTTAAAAAAATCTAATTAAAGGGATTTTTAGTTAACATTTTTAAATCCATTATTTAATTTTTTTGTCAATCTTTAAAAAAATTATTTAATTAAAATTTGTTTTTTACTTGTCGGGCATTATAGCAGCAGAGTATTTTTTTTCTTATCCTGAAATTAAGAAAAAAACTAGTAAAATAATTTTTTTGTAAAAAAAGATTTTCTTTCTCCACAAAAACATGCAACATTGAAGATTCACGGGAATCTCGCTTTAAATTGAATCGCCTCAAAAAATGATAAAGGGATTGAATCAGGAGGAAGAGCGCATCTCAGCCGTGTTTCCGTCTCTTCTCACAACATGACGTCGTTTTGTTTCGGGTCTCTGGCTGCTCATGCAGGATGTAGGAGATGTTCTCCTTTGCCCCACATCTACTCATTGCATTCTTTACTTTTAGTTTTTACATTTAAATATTTTTTCATTCTCTTTTTATTATATTTTTCCATCTCTTGTTTTATTATTTCATGAAGCTTTTATTTAGCGGCAGGTTTTCGGTTTATTTATTTACAGCCGGTTCAGACCGGTTGCAGCGCTACAGAGAGTCGAGTGTAACCGGATGGATCAGGTCTCGTTCCCGTTCCTTGTCCCTCCTCCCTGAGCGGTGACGGATTCACGTTTCCTGTTCTGGCAGCACACAGACCTTCGCTCCTTTGCATGTGGAAAACGGGATTTTACTGGATTTTGTTGGATAAAGCGAACTTAAAACCTCATTTCTATGTGTTCTTCCTCAGATTTTAGGCTGTTTAGATAAATGTGTGGCAGACAAGTGATGGACGTGCAGTTTGCTTCCTGCATGAACCTGCAGCTTCAGGACGATCAGGGCTGACGGGATCCTGGTGGGAAGAGAAATCTCTGTTTTTCCACCGCTGACGGGTGTTAACTACATTTTCCTCTGACTGACAGAAGAATAACTTATGAGAATCGTACCAAAATAGGGGCTAACCCTGAGGGAGCCAGACGTGTGAAACAGCTTTTCCTGCCTGTTCGGTGTGTGTTTACACACAGATCCTGCTTTCTCTGCACGATTCCTGCTTCATGCCGACGCCACCAGGGACGATATTTGTCTTCATGCAGCGGGTTTTTAAAACGCTGCTGCTCATGTCCATCACAGCTGCTGAGCTGCTTAAAACATACTCAGAAGATTGGAATTATTTTATTTACACATATCGCATTTACGTGCAAATCAGCCACAAATACTGCATCTAACGGGAGAAAGACTTTCCTCCTTTAGTTTGTACAGTAAAAGTAAAATTATCAATCCTTTTCCCTCGTTTTTACTGTCAATTTTCAGCTCGTTGTTTGTGGAAAAAAGCCGGAAATTCAACGGACCGGCAGCTTGTAACTTTCAGAGTACAGTGCTGCACACGCCCCCTAGTGGAGGCCGCTGGTATCGACCGTTCTGGCCGCGCTGTGCCTTCATAGCTTACAGCAAGTATGTAGACAGACCAGAAAGGGCGCCTGCCGGCATAGTGAGTATCCCAGACCATAGTGGTGCAGCAGTGAAAACCGTCCCCTGCCGCTCCACCTTCCTACTTAGTTGCGATTTGAAATCTGAAAACGGATTCTGATTATAAAAGCATGAGAAGCGGTGTTTGGTAGGAACCAACGGCATCGTGATCCGTTCCTTCTTGTGTTGTATTACTCGCCCTTTGTTCCCTCGCACTCGTTCCTTCTCTACCATTTTCATCCTCTCCTCTCCTCCATCCTTCTCCGTCCTCTCATTCATCACATTTCCTGTTGAGATCTTGCTTCGGGTGGAAGACGGATTCCTGACATTCCAGACGTCGGACTCGCTGTGCAGACGTCTCGTTTGGGCCAGACTGAAGCAGCTGGTACCAGTCGTGCACCGCCGCTGTCTTACTGGTCTGTGTGGTAAAAAGCTTGATTCCTCCGATGAGGGAGCGATGGGCTGCAGCAGCACCGGGCTGGAAGTTTTCCAGCCGGAACGGCCGGAGCTGCTGTGGTTTCTGTCTGTGGGAAGCTGATTGTGGGAAGATTTGGTCACATGGAAGCTCGCAGCTTTTTCCTTTTACAGGTCTGTAAATTCTTAATAGAAGAGCTGGGAGCTGCTTCAGAGAAGCGTGAAATCAGGCAGCAGTTTGGGGCGAAGTGAGGCGGGGCTGACTGGGAGCTCTGGCTGCTCCCAGTTCAGATGTTTGGCCTTTGTTGCTTTGGCTGTTTTCATGTTGGAGGAGGAGAGTTTCTGATGTTTTCCATCTCTGGCTCCACACGGACACAACAGATGTCTGGAAAGCAACCTGCTTCTTAAACATGATGTAAAAAGTTTTCTGGTCCAGTAAATGCAGACGGAGCCGGAAACACCTTTTTTATTTCATCTTCATACGCCGGAGTCATGAGGACAGAAGATTAAATGTTGTTAGATAATAGAACAAACTGATGATAGATCTTTTATAAAAAACGTTTTCCTTTCCTTTTTTTTTTGTTTTCTGAGAACTTTTCATTTCAGTCTTGTTTCAGTAAATGTTTTAAAAGTAAAAAAATAAAGGAGAATATAAAAACCTTCAAATATGAATTTAATTTGTTATAATCCATCAAAAATATATTTATCAAATAGAATTTAAGTTTTCAAATGAATTTCTAAAATTT
>JAVQJG010280628.1:0-26009 GCA_036024015.1 Craterocephalus amniculus
TTGCAGACTAAATGCACAGTTCAGAATTCATATCTTAAAGCACCCTTAATGTTTCCACCAGAGTACAGTAAGTCACCTGTGGTAGGATCACCCAGGACATGTATCATTACAGGTGTGAACAAGACCTTTGGCTTTATAGTCTGGTGGTTTCTTTCTGCTAAATGGTCCAAAAGTGTTAATACACAAACGAAAAGCCTAGGTAACATTATTTCAGTTAATTATACAAGAATGAGTTTTACATTATTAATTCCAATTGGAAAAATCAGATCTACATCCATCATCAATCGTCCATATCTCAGTAGGTTTTTGTAATAAGGTAGCACCTCTGGTTGGTACACTAGGGACTGGAACTCAACTTGGACAGACCCAAGACAATCTTTGCTACCACTATGCTTTTAGTCTTTCCCCATTCCCCCCTTATGGATGCATACATGTATACACCTTTAAAGTTGCAAGTTAATCAGGAATTGATAGGCACAGGGGTCATTGCAGCACTGGTGTCTGATAAAATATAATGTAATGTATAACTTAAGAGTAACATGCTTCCTTCCAGAAAGGCTTGATTAAATAAATAGTATTTAGCACCAGGGGGACATATTTCTGTAAAAATGTATGTGGCAAAAAAGAAAGTTTTATTGTGGGACTTCAATATGAGTCTGACATTAGTAGAAAAAAATAACCCCAAGTAGGGTCAGTCACCTCCTACAGATTGGTTTATAGGCTGCTGAGTCAATACTGTAAATGTGCCATTATATTTGATTGCTGATGAAAAATGACTACACTGCCTGTGAGCAATCCAGAAGTGAACTTGTTGGCATATTTCCATATGTCTCAGAAATGCTTTTTGTTGGCCATCACACTGTATAAACAATTTGCTGTTTTCCTTTGTTGGAAAGTGTGAAAGCAAGTGAAGAGCATTGCCCAGTGGATATCCTTTTTCCTTTTGCTCAATTTGTACTGCAGCCATAATCTCTCTCTTCATCCTCTGCTTCTCATTGAGCATATATTCTTTTCTTTTTTTGAGCTGCAAAGGTTTTCATATTTTGAAGACATTTGGCATTGAAGCAATTCATTTCATATGGTGCAGAGAAATTACAAAAAAAACTTCAATGACGCTTTGCTGAGAGGTACCTTAAATGTTTGGTTTCTGAAACATTCATAGCACCTTAACAAACTGTCAAATGTACTACACTGTTTTTTGGACTATAAATGATCTTTTAATGATGTGTGAATGATGAAATACATATATTTCTAATATATACAGTATGTTAATTATTAAGTGTATTTTGTTGTGCTTATCTTAGTGAAATAATGTTTACCTGCTTTCAAGGTAGAATTTGAAATACTTTTAACATGATTTTAACATGAAAGTATTTCATTAAGTGTTCTTCTCTGGGATTTTTGGGAAGGGGGATTGAAAACGTGCGATAGGGATAGTTAGATGAAGTACAGTACATGTTGCTCCAGTTTGTACTCAGGTTCAGTACTTACATTTAAACACTATAATCAAAAACTGTTCTGGAACCAAAGACTGATATTGTACAACAACAAAACAAACGTGAATACCACAGGAGCAACTCTTCATCACAACAACCACAGCAATCAGACTCTATAATTCTGGTTTGGTTAGTATGAGGAATTTGGCACTAACCCTTAGAAGAGGTTCAATCAAGCCAGCAAGGCTATAGGTGCTATAGTGAAGGCTGTATTAATGGCCTCCTCCATCCAACCCACAGACCGAACAAAGTGCCAGAGCACATCAAGGTTGAGGTCAAAATGTCTGTGTCCATTTGTCGGCGAATAAAATTAAAGGTTAGCAGTCACTCTTGTTACTGAAATTTACTGTCAAGTCAATGTAGTAGATAGTCACCATGTTACCAAAATGAACCCACCACTCTGTTCCTATCTCTCATTCTGCCTCCAGAGGATCCATCGCCCCCCCACCTCCCACACCCAGTTGCCACTTCACACCAATTGCATGTGCCAAGCATGATGACCTACATTTGCATGAAGTCTCTCCTGGCAGATTGGGTTGGGCAACAAATCCATCCACTAATCACTGCCTGGTGGTCAACAAGTACACCTGTCAGAAGACATAATGGTGATAGCAGCAGTTATAGCCAGCGATGTGGTGCTATAACAGTTTATGCTGCGTTTGGAAGTAACATTTATAAGAATATTTCACATATTCTCGGTAAACGTGTCTAAGACCTCACTTGAAGTGGCATCCTGGACCTTTTTCCATACAAATGGATGAAAAAGTCAGCACCGACAGTAAAGTAGCACTGGAAAAGGAATAAATAAATAAATGATGGTGTGGGGACAGAGTGCAAATGCGAATGGAAGCAGATGTGAGGGGGACAAGAGAAAGGAAAGACTGTGATTAGGCAACAGGAGCGCTGGTGATAGGCCTCACTATAGACTCTCAGTGGACCCTGGAGATGAGCATGCGAGGGAGTACGAAGCAGACATGGCAGCCTCTCAACCCGCATCAGGCTGTCGCCGACTGCGATGCCCACCCAAGAGACCAGAGTATGCTCTCTCTACAAGAGGGGAGGAACGCATAAAAGTTATTATTGAACAGATGGTTTGTGCTCTTTTCAACTTGAAATCTTTCAGAGCTCAGAATTTGGTGGCAAGTATGGTGAACATGTGGAAAAGTGGTTGCGGAGTATGAGAAAAAAAATATCAAAATTTTCCTCAATTTTCAGCTAGTTTCAAATGCACCATGTCACAAAGCTCATTATTAATGAGTTGATTTCGCTGTACAGTATGTGTTTTTAGGGACCAGCATTGTGAGCATGGATTCTCAAAACATGCTGCATCTTTAGTGCTGTGTGACCATAGAAACCATCTCACAATCAGGGCGTGAAATGCTAAAGAGCTCCCAGCCAACATGCCTGCATGGTGTTTTCTCCCCACTACTGTTCATTTGACATTTAGTAAATCATTACTGCAGCCATGCCCTCAAGGAACATTCACACACACACCATGCATGGCCATGAACAAACATACACACCCTTGATGATAATTGTTTATTAACAAGTTAGGTGACCTGATTTCATTTTGTTGCCAGAATTATGACATCCAGAGGTGTGTGGCTAAAGCCCCTGAGCATTCTGTCCTTTCGTGCATCTAATTTTCAAAAAGTCAAAAATCGGTTTATTTTAAAAAATTAAATAAGATCTAAATTTGCCTCATTTTCTGGCAACAAACAAACTATGAAAGTTTAATATATTCTATAAAAATGAATTAAAATGTCTGCATGTACATTGACTGGCACACCCTATCAGGTTCTCTCAAATCTCAAGCATGTGCTCAACTTCCTCAAAGCTCCTAAATCATCAATGGGGCAGGGGGGAAAAACGATGATAAAGACCAGAGTCATTTAATGGCCACAGATCTGTCCGTTTGTCTCTCGTCTGCTCCCATCCACACGCTGTCAACAGCTTGATGGCTTGTGAACATCTTCAGATATTGGCAGGTGATGAAGAAATTTCCCTTTTCAAATCTCTGCAGTGTCTGCCTTCCGTTAACATCCAGGTGCTCAAAATTTAAATATTACTAAAAGTATTTTTTTCTGTAGGTTGAAATTTGCCTTTGCATGAGATAAAAGTAGTGTTCTTAATCTACCAGATTCTCATGCAGCTAGTGCTATCGAATAATCTTTTAAAGCACAGTCAACCCTCAATTTATCAGAACTACTTGCTTAATTGCTGCAATACAGATTACCACCCTCTTAATTAATGTTAATGGAACAAGCAAGCCTTGAGTCTTGGAGATAATCCTTTGGCTTTGTCATTATATTGTTTTATCGAAGTGCTTTAAGCCCATTGTCTGTATGATTAGCTAATAAAGAGCTCCTAATGTCTTGTCTTCCTCTCGCAGCACACATCCTCCTTTTAATCCATAAGCTCTTAAGGCGTCCATAACTGCTTTATTCATGTCAGGCCAAAAATGAAATCAGTAAAGGGCACTGAAGAAGCCTTTACAGTCCATACACATTCGCACACACTTAATATCAAGGAGTGAAGAGCAGAAAATTGAGTGTGTGTAGATGAGAGCAATACTCACCATCAAATAAAGATGAAGATCGGAAGCGAGACATTTTAATGTTGGCCTTGAGAGCCTTGAGTGGGCAGAGACGTGGAATCAATAGGGTAAGAAAACATAATATATTTTCCCTTTGCACATTTGACTTGAAGGGCAAAACACACTTTGAGAATACAATAAGGTCTGTAAATTATAGAGATATGAAAACAACTCTTCATTTTCCATGTTACCAAGAAATGGAAAAGAAGACAAGAACAAATGGTCTTGATGTGTGCTACATTTGCTCTTTTTCCCCCCTTTTTTGCCTTGCAGCATTTACAAAATTAACTTAAATAAATTCTTCAAAGATGCGATGTATTCAGCTGTCTCATGGTCTCCCTTGATGTCAACCCAAAAAAGTGCCCAAACGCCTCATCATCACATTGGTGTAGGGAATAACCCTGTATAACAGATGAGCCACCCCCTGCCTTCTCAGTGACATGGCACATGATTATTGTGTGTAGCTTCCGATGCCCTTTCTGACACATAAAAGTTATCTGGACCGGATAAAGAAGAGACAGAGGGCGGTGTCCGTGTTCAAGCCCCAGAGGCAAGATGAAGAAACACGTTGAGGTGGGGACTCAAGAGGGGAGACGCTACGACTCACACATAGTGGACCTATTGCAGTCACCCCCAGGGTATGGGCTATATGAGTGTGTGTTGTTTGAGAGGGTGTGTTTAGCTGTCTCCATCGTGGTGGAAGTAATATGGGAAAAGGGACCGTGCAAATGGTCAGAGAGGAGGGGTCAGAGTTGGAGGAAAAAGGGAAAAGGAAAAAAAGAGTAAAGAGTAAAGGATCATTAAGATTATTGTGAAGGGCAGGGGCTGAGATATTACCAGTGCCTCAAGCTTTTAGTCATTTTCCCAACACAAATCCAAAATTTCAATGGAGAATCATACTACAGCCGACTGGCAGTGGTTTACCAGGGTATTCAAGTATGTTTGACGTATCATATTTTCATGATATTTACCTTAAGGGTAGCATGATGAAAAAACCCTGCTGACCCAAACTCAGGTCTCAGAAGCTCTAAGATAAGTGCATACCTTCCTTTTCTGTGGACAGTTACAGTACAGTAAGTATTATTATTACCCGTCTCATTGCAGTTATTTAGGAGGATTAGAATTAGAGGATTAAATTAGAAAATATATTTTCAGCCCTGTTATTAATTCTGCAAATTGACACAGTGTTGTAAAAAAAATTGTGGATTTCAGAAGATGTATGGTGATGACTTATACGAGACCTTGATATTCGCCCTTCAGCATGTGGTTCACAATTTCTTTTTAGTTAAGTTTTAATATAAGTCCTACACTGCTGAATAAAATGTTTTGAAATGACTATTTCTGCCTAACTGGGCTGCAAGCAGGGGTGCATATCAGGTCTGGAAAAGGTGTGTGTCAAGACTCTGTGGACCTATGAAGAGTATATGGCGGTGAAGCTGTAACTGACCTTGCACAGACACCAGCTTTATCATCCCCAGCTGTACTTTGAATATACTTCTACAGCATCCAACAGTCAACTTTACACTTGCTCAGTATATTCATGCTTGCATACTAATGTTTGTAATAAGCTTAAAATAGCACATTTCAAATTGTACAAACTTATATATGAGACTGCAAGGTAAAGAACGGATGTTAGGGCTGCAGCAGTTTTCAGTTCTTGAACTGTCCTCTGAGTCAATCACTAGTCTAGCTTCAACCTTTGACCCTGAGGAACATTTAACTTCCTGTCCAGGGATCAATGGTTGTCCTTTATGTGGGTTTTCATCATATGTTGGCAAAAGATATGTGTCCACATTCGTATGTTATTCAAAGATTCTGTTTTATGCAGGTCAGTGTTTGGTCCCACATGTCTGTATCTTTCACAAAGTGTGATATTCAGTATAATGGTATATGTCATTTTACAGTGCTGAGACAGATTGTTAACACTGCGACCTTTGACATACTCCCTGCTGTGCTGCAGTAGTCCCCCTTGTTACAGTTTGGTGGGTCAGGAGGTCATAGACTATTCATCAGTGTCCTGAGAAGCATAAGGCACATTAAAGAGGCCTAAAAAGGAAGAGAATCATGTCTGTTATCATAAAAAAGGACAAAATTGTCACACTATGAAATTTTTCATCTCACTGCAAATTTTTATTAAAAATATTTCATCTTTGACCTGATTTCCACACATGTATGGATTAGTTTACAGTTGATAATAATAACACATGCACATTTTGATAAATCTATATTTTAAGGGAATTAAAACAATAACTGAAAACTTTATGCAAATTTTAAGAGATAGTGTTCTCCAACAATCAAATGGGGTAAAACAGAGTTTCAAAAGCCCCTAATCCCACACAGATTTAAAAATGTATATTAAAAAAGATGGCAGAGAACATTGTTTGCATGTGCAATCCGTTTTTAGAAGATTTCTTTGATCTACTCAAAATAATCCATTTTAGTTTAAAGAGTACAGGTTGGCAGCATTAATTTTCAAAATGAAATGAAATAAAGACTGGATGAAAAAGGGTATTAACTACAGGCAGATTCACATGGATTATTTTCCCCTAAAAACAAATAATTATTCATGTAAATCTGCATGAGATGGAATATAAGCTATAACATATGACAATACCATTCAGATGAACTTCTTTGAAATGCTTTGATATCGTGTAGTGTAATTCATGTTTTTTTCTCAGCCTTGTAGTGTATTTATATCAATTTACCTTAAGATGGCTTTTTTTATTGTTTTGTCAATAGTGCAGTCGATGCTCTAACCTGAGAGAATAAAGCAAAGGGATGCAGTTGGGAATATCACATGGATTCACTGAATCTCTTCACTAAAACTATTTCTGGAGGTGGAAACCTCACTGATATGCATAGACAGTTACTTTTTGTATCCCCTGTTACAATCACATATGAACACATCCACAGTTTACTTGACCCTACCATGTGTATGTCTAAACATAACTATAGAGTGAGGGGTTGCATGTGCAGTTACATACATATGAATGGACATGGACTCTCACACAGAAAATCCGAGGAGGAGAAGGTACACCATCACTCTATTAATTTTTCATAACATCATGCTCAATACAAAATGCAATAAGTGTTTCTTGTAAGATGACTCCCAGGCACTTATAGCACTTCAGTATGCAGCAAAATTCACCTCAGAGGTCCAGCAGGCATGCTTCTTGACTTGCCCAAGGCAGGATGATATCTGATGCTAAAGACACAGAATGTACATTTTAGTATACAGTACACACAATTTGTATTTTTGTAAAGAAATATATTTTATCAACATTATTTAGCTATTTCAAGACAAGTTGTATCCTTGAACATCCACAATAACCTGAGTCAAGGTCAGTAGCCTCACATCTCCACTGTCCACTGTGTTGACAGAGCACTGCTTCCCCTTCCTGAGCAGCCGGATGGTGGACCAGAACCTTCTCAAAGTCGTCCGGAAGTCATTCTCAATAACCTCTCCAAACTCCTCCCATGCCTGAGTTTTCGCCGAAGGAATTGCCAAATCTGTGCTCTCCTTAGCCTTCCCAATACCTGCAAGGCCAAAAAGGCCCGAAGAGACTAGACAGCTTCTCTCACTTCCAGTCCACTAACAAGGTCTGGGATTAGCAACAGATGGGCCGTTCCTCCCAATTACGCCCCTCAAGGTCTCACTGAAGTTGCCCACATAAGCATTGAAGACCCCTTCATAACGAGGGAGTACCCTGAAGGAGCACTCTCCGGTACCCCTCTCTGAACTGCCATTCGGTGCATAAGCGCAAATAACAGTGAGAAGCCGACCCTCCATCCAAAGGCAGAGGGAGGTAACTTTCTGGCTTACCAGGGTAAAAATTAAATAAATACTTCCAGTTTCAACACAAATCATCCAGCCGTATATGTTCAAGCCTCATTCAGAACCGAACACGAGGGAGTACCCGGAAGGAGCATCCTCCAGTACCCCATCCAAGAACTCCAAAGGTGTGGGTACTCTAAACTGCAATTGGGTGCATAAGCACAAATAACAGTGAGAACCCAACGCCCCCATCCAAAGGTGGAGGGAGTCTATATACAAAACACATATACACACACCCACACAAAAGAATATCTATTCACAAAAAAGCAAGGTTGCAAGTAAAACTGAGTCACATGGCATGGATCACCCAAAGCCTTTATAATCAGATTTCTAGCGCTGAGGAGGAACAGCGTAAATCCCGTTGTCCAATACCATGATATGAGTAGATGGATATAATTCCCTTTTCATTGTTCATCTTTGCAAGGTAAGCTTGCAATTCTCAACACATCAGCTTTGTCTGACCTGGTGAATATAATAGTTATCCACGATTTTAAAATACTTATGACCACACTGACCTCCACATTTTGGAGATTTGTGACAACAGATTTCTACTTTGAAACTGTTGCATACCAATTTTTTTGGGCATGATTGAAAAGAACGCTCACCAGTACTGTAGTTCCTAAGCTGAAAAAGTGAACCCTTTATGATAAAGATTACAAATTAATAGCAAATATATACGTTAGTTATTAAATAAACCATGGTTAAAAAATTGGAAAGTGCACATATTCTAAATATAAGGAATTCTGCATGAAAAGCTGGGGCATAAATATTGACAATGAATGTCATAGGGAACAAAATGAATGAAACAAGACTATACTCATTTACGCTCTATAGACCAAAAGTATTTTTTATTTCATTAGGATAATATCATTATTTAATGCAATGTAACAAATGCATAAGATTTAACCAGTCCAGTAAGTTTTCAGTATTTGCATCGCAATAACGGACATTTGAGATAGCTGAGCTGTATCACACACCTGTGATATGCCTGATTAAAAAAACTAGTTTTGGCTTAGTTGATATCTGAACTTCTAACACAAGAATATAACAATTCTTTCCTAAGTAACCTAAAGCTATTTTTCTTTGCAATTAGCTCTTTGGCTAATTGGTTGTGCAAAGGAATCTCAGCAGTCTCAGGATTTACATGAGTCAGCTGTATGTTTGAGAAGGCCTTGAGAGAAAAAGGACATTGACATGCAAATGATTGTCTTGAACTTTATTGAGCGGGTACATTTAAGTTAATTTGCCGTTGGGAGTGGCTAATGGAAGCAGGCTACTCCAGTAACTCTTAAGGAGTCAATCCACCTGATTTAGAGGAAGCAAGTGCATAGATCTCTTGATTGACAGAGCTGTTACTCTGTCTGTGACATAACTGACGGACAGAGGAAAAAGGGAGGAGGGAGAGATGTTTGAGGAGGTCCAGTTTTTGCAACATGTTGGGACACCCTCATGCAGTATGTTCCAGATGTTATGGGTATTCTGGTGGGAGAACCAGTCAAGTATTGTTTTAAAGCCTTTAGGGTGAATCATAAATGTTGCAGGGGGGATCTTATGAAAAATGCAATACTCAGGCCCCCTTAGCTAAAACAGAGTACTGATGGACCTCAGGGAAAGAAGCATGTTGGTGCAGCATCATGCTACGATTACAACCGTAACAAAAAGGTGGTCCTCAGAGACGAAGATGGAAATACAGGAAGTTAGTTAATCTAAATCATCAGTCACTAGAATGGGCTGAAGGCCTGAGCTCTGAAAAAGCAGACAGTGAAGGGATGAAGTCTTATGAAATTATGCTGAACCTGCATTTGTCAGAAATATTTTAATAAGACTTGTTAATACCGTGTCTTTGAACATGATTAAGCTGGATCAACTTACAATCCACAATAACAGTTTTAGATAGTTTGATTACAGCTGCAAGTCCTCAGCTCCCCCTTTAAGCTCACCAGACTGCATCAGTCTTGGGCACATCTATGAGTGTGTATACATGACCGTGTGTACAAATGTCTTTGTTAAAATGTGCTCAGTGTTCAAACACGCTTTTCCGTGTATGTGTGTGTGCCTGTTTGTCCTTTTATAGATGTGTGTGAAGGACCCAGCAGAGGAGCTAAAAGTAAAGCGTCAGGCCATAATTGGGTTACAGCAACCAGTGATGGATTAAAGCACGGCTAGGGAGACGCTGCAGCAACATTAGGGTGTCTGAGATGTCAGGGGCAGAGCGCTCTCATTAATCGCCTCGGCCCTTACATTACTGCATTAGTTGTATTAGCAGCTTGGAGTCTGCAAGCACTTTGGGATTTCTCGCTGAGGCAGGCCACATGTCTCACTTTTTCTTATTGTTACCAGGCTGAGCTGAGTAGAATCCCCTGCTTTTTCTGAAAGAGATGGAAAGAAAGAAGTCAAATTCATTTACTTGAAATGCCATTTTTATGTTTACAGTCCTTGTTTGATTTTGAGCAATGCATTCAGCATAAACTTGTTGTGGTAAATGTTTGTCATGTTCTGGCATGCGGAACCCCAAAAGTCAAGAAAGTAAAGTTTCAATTGAAAGTTGCTCTGTAATTTACCGTAAGTGCTCACACACACATGCATACAGCCACCCTTTCAAGCCCCCAATCAGTCATAGCACTTCTCAATAACCTAATAGTCCTCCTGTGTGAAAATTGATTTTTAGGAGTCTGCTGCATGAACCAAGCCTCTGGTACCACCAGCACAATCTCAGTCCACTTTTTCCTCTTTCAATTCAATCCATCTCCCGTGCAGTACATATATTTACACTATAGCTGTTATTAATAAGCGGAAATTGATTTTGCAGTGTCGTAAAAACATTGCGCGAGCAGTCAGGGTGGTGGAGGTGATTGGGCCTTGTAAGTTATTGAATGGGGAAGCGGGTGGAGTTTTTGCCTTCCACTGATGGAGAGGAATAGGTGGGGCAGAGGTCATGATGGAAACATATATGAGGATGTATAGACTAATGTTAGTGATCCTGATGCCCCGGTCTTGTCCACTCCCCCTTTTTGAAGTGATAGATTCATCATTCAACGCCCCCACCCCCACAAAACCATCCCCAACACCCCCCACCTGCCTCCATCCTCCAGAGGCTAAAGTATGTGACTTAATCACAAATGAAGTATCCCTGATTTCCTAAGGGCTGCTGGTGGCATCAGCAAAACGCACACAGTCTATGCAAGCGGACTGTCTGCTTATATTATTAATCATTAGCATTTATGATGCCATTCACTTCAAGGGATCACTACAGACAAATTACAACTCTCTATTTTTGCACTCACCCTCTAACTAGTAAGCAGGATTAAGAAGTTAATTTACTTAATTTTGCTGTCATGAATACTGTAAAGGGTTTGAAATAGGATAATTACATTACACTGCTGGTTGTCAAATTAGGATGGGTGTGGGATGAAGTAGGGGTTAGAGATACCACTAACAATCCAAAATAGAAATTAATAGAGATATATATAACTGTATGGTTTCTAAGTAATATGACACCTCTACCTCCAAAGAACTGTGCAAAGGTTCCTGTGGACCAAAGTGTTCAGCACCATTTTAGTCTGTTTTACAATGACACGTTTCTAAATCTCTGCAAGAGTCAGGTGACGTCTGTGTGTTGTATATTTTGTCATCGGAGCGTGTACACTAGACTCTCTGTGGATGATTGCATACCAGGAAATTAGTTATAACTGCTTGGACGTGTCTGCTGACTTGATTCACAGCCTACATAAAATACATAGACGCCAGTGAACTGAATGGGCAAGTGGAGACCATAATGACTATGGAGGCTGCAGATATGTCATATGTACCTTCTGACCACTGATAGAGTGGCATTGATGGGGGTGTGAAAACCACAGCATCAGGATGAGGATGGAATTTCTTGTGTGTATGCATACAAATCAGCCCAACTAAGTAGTAACCGTGTCGATAGTGTCTTTTTTTTAGTTCCTCCTACTTTGAAATATTCACTTTCACAGTTCAAAGCAGGTGAAGAGGAAGTGTTTTTTCACATTAGTGTTTCACAATTATATCAGAATTCCTTTATTCCTGTATCTCATCTGACATGCCATCAGAGGCATCCTGTCGTATATATTTACGACAATTACTCAGGATAATGCACAGACGTTGTGGTGATTGTTGATGAAATGTTTTCACATGAACCACTTCGACAGCGGAAATAGACTTTGTAAGAACTGTTGACCGTTCAACCACCATTTAATCTGTGCCCTCTGAGTGGGAGTAGTAAAAACCCATCATATCATTTTTCTCATGGAGGAATGAATAGCGAAGGGTTGAGGGCAGCATGTGCAAGGAGATGGGCAGAGGAAGGATTGTTATAGGATCACAATTGCATTGACTACAATTTCCCATGTGTCTCGTTGGGTACCTGATCTGTGCAAAGAAATACTGCCCCCCCCTTCCTATTGTTCCTTATGCATACAAATGCACATACACACACATGCACTATGACTACACGCACACACACGTACAGGTATCCGTTTGACTTGCAAGCACCTCTGTTCGCATGGAAGGGGTTGTCCTCCTGATCCAGGATGAAGTATTAGCTTTCCCCTGAGGGAGAGTTCTAATTAGGTAATTGACTGATGTATAAAGCAGGTGCATGTATCCGTTACAGCTGGCTCGACCTGTTCATTATTAAACTGTGACCCTCTCTGCCACTCGTGCCAAAGCCTTCAGTAGAAAAGAGAAAGTGGCCAGGAAGAGCTTTCACATGGATCAGACGCACTCATAATTACACTTGCTGGTTACCTGAGTCTTACCTTTTTACTGCTGCATGTTGAACAAGAGACGCTGCTCCCTTTCCCACAGATTGACTCCTATGCTGTAAAGCTGTCATTAAAACAGCTTTGCTAAAAGTAGTCTAATGCGTAATTTGATGGGAACAAAGAGTTTTAGTTGTCCTTCGAGGGAATCGATGAGATGTACTGAATCACTAAACTCCTGAAAATAGCCTCATATGACAGGTTGTTAAACTTTTCATCCTAACACATTTGTACAATGACAGGCAAATGAAACTTGAGCTACAGTAGGCCAGAAAGGAAGGTGAGGGGGGGTGGGGGTGGGGGGGGGGGGGTTGCCAAGTGCCAGCAGGCAGCACTTCATTCTGACACTTTGACATCAGTAAAATATATAAAGTATTGGGTTGCTGTTAAGCCAGTTTATTCACATCAGGAGGTCCGACGATCGAGATATGGATTGATAGCGGAGACAAGAATTGATTCAAAGTGTGTGTGTACTTTTTGTGTGTATACTTGTGAAAGCAGTTCCATAATGTGAGTAGGTTAGCAATGTGTTATGTTAGCAAGTTGCATATTTTGTAGCATGCAATTAGAGAAACTCACAAAAAGGATGACATCAAATTTTCTGAATAACTTGTCAGGAAATGAAGAAATACACTTAGAGCTCCAAAGATCTGAAGGAACAAGTAGCTACAGCAACACCTTTAGTCTTGCCTTTATCTTTTCCTATACATTGTGTTGACGTGATACACCAAAAATTCTTGCTTTAACAGCCCTTAAAAACTGGAAAAGGGCAGTATTGTAGAGATGTACAGTTTGGTGTTTGTTATTAGTAGCATGTCATATTTAGTTCTAGATAAACATCTAACACTTTCCTCTGATTTTGTACTTACCTTTTGGGTCGCTTACTGTTAACCTCTCAACAGATGTGCTGGATAAGATAGCTTTACCTAATTCTAGCCCTTTGAATAGATAAGTTATAGTGACCATTTTGTGGTAGATATGTAAGACTGACTGGCTGACCGCTTCTCCTTTAGACACAGAAGACGTGGATAAAATATGGGCACTTAGGTAAAGAGGATAGTTTCAAAATTCTAGTCGCTACAGCATTCACTCAGCCAAGCTGTACCCAAATACATTGTTTTTGGAATGGATGGCGATTGTTACCTGCAGTAATTAGTATAGCAATGTTTTTTAACCATATTTTTTTCCATGTACCTGCTGTTTTATGTGAACAAGATTAATCTGCTGAAAAAGGGAAGGAGAGAAAGAAAATGTATTTCCCTATGAGATAACAAAAAAAAAATTCCACATGAGAAAGGCATTGTGGGCCTCCATTCTGGATCTCTGTTCATAAAGGTACTTGTTGAACATTGTGTTTTGCAGATGGTGCAGAAGTGCCACCATTATACATCATTAAATATTTTTTCTCACTTTTTTCTAATTTACATGGATAGACAGGACAATTTAAGTAAACAGTAAGTCTTTCACACCTTTCTATTCATGTGTTCATTCATGCACACTATAGTGAATATTATGGTGGAGTGGAGCACAAGCAAGTACATCCTTTGTACTTGTATTGTTAGCAGATTAATTTCCTAGGCAAAAAAGTGCAGCCCGTTCTAAGTATTTGTGACAGCATGGGTAGCGGGACATGAGCCTTGGTTTCATTTTGTATTAAATCTGGTAATGTACACGACAATCCTGTGACTGTTGTGCAGGGACTTGGTTCTGCATTGTATTGAATATTTATTTCCATACAATCCCTAATCTGATCTAGCCTAATCTAATCCCATTTTCATTGCTCGCCGAGAAGACTACTCCCTTACAAAGCCTCTCACACTAACCACCATCCCTTTAAACTTCCTTAGAGGTCAGGAGGTCATTTGTAACATCCTTCTTTGATTGCTGCTTAGCTTGGATTGAGTCAAAACAAACAAACAAATAAAACAAATGTGATATTTTTAGACAGATCATTCATTGCAAAAAAAATCATTTCAATTTAGTGGTGGTTGGGTAACTTGTGTTAGTTCAGCCAATGACTCAGTGTCATACAGCACAATAAAATGATCATTCTCAGCCTCCTTTCTTCTAATCCACTTCTATTTTCTTTTAAATCTGTATAGAATTATACTCACTGTTCGCTTTGGTACTGTATGTACAGCTGTTGTGGAGTAGAGGAGAGCTGAAGTGCCTATAGCTTTGAATTCCCAGATCCAATCATAAAGGTTTAGCAGTTATGAGAACTATTCATCAGACAGATGCAGGCACTCGGCCGCAGGGCTGATCAACCCATAATCCTGTCAAGCCTGTCTGGAGATTTGTCCGATCAAAATTAAAATCATCAGTGATTTAACAAAGATGGTGTTCTACTTTTTTGATCTTTTAAAAACCATAGTTTTTCAAACTTTAAGCTGTTAGCCTACAACAAGGGTCTTAGTTACGTTAAATTTATTTTCAGGCCAAATCTGAGAGGTAGACAGAGGTACACAGACTGTGTCCACTGCAAGCACTGACTGCCAATGAGCCCAGAAACTAAAGCCATTTTCAGACTTGCATTATGGAGCATGTGCGGTAAAGTCCATTCGCTCTTTTCAAACACATTGCTTCCTCACTGACTTTTTGGCTGGCTACATCCTGGCCACGTTCATTGGCAAAATTTCCCGATAAATTCATTGATAAGACATCTTGTGTTGCGACTTGTCCGGAACATTTCTTGTGCGTTCAGGCAAAACAACGTTCAGCAACATTTCCGCTCTTATGATATGATGGGGGCTAGCCAGTTAATGTCTGCTGCAGCTACGAGGTAAAAGAGAGGAACGTTTGTCTAAATGCAAGTGGTATCAAAGACAATGTCCGCAATTTTGCCGCTTTTCAAAGCAAGTCTGAAAGGGACTAAAAAAAGAAATTGTTAGACCTAGCTTCAGTTCTACAGTGTGTGAATGGCATCTTTAAAAGGGATTTACATGATGAATGCAAGGGCATCCATTATCATCGTCATTTCATTTACTGATAATTGATTATTAAATTCCTGATAATTTAATAATTATCAGTAAATAGCAGTAGAGTAATTATATATAACTTGGATGATTTTTTTTCTCATTCTTCCATTATAAGAACCTAGACCATGAGTTTTTGGCGATTTGTTGCTGTCATATTTTTTCATGATGCACATACACAGAATGAAATAAATCATAGATCAACACACTGCTAGTACCCTTTAGGTTGTTAGTATTAATAACTCAAATGTTCTCCTTAACTATGCATTAAATTAATTTTGGTAGGTACGGATGATTTTCAGTTGTTGTCACTGTTCACATGTCTTGTACATTAGTTCATAAAAACTAAATGCTGCTACAGGCTTGGTTGCTACAGCTAGCTTTTTACATTGAAACAAAATATTGATGCATCGACATCCAAAGTATGGGATTTAGCTTTAAAAATGTTTTCATCTGATCCTGAATGATGGGTTAATTCGGTTGCTGCCCTCAACCATGATAATTGGAAGCTCTCGGAAGCTCATGGCTGTGTAGCAGCACAGTTTGTGTTTTTTTTTTATAGCTTAGTAGGTTTTGTTGGCTTTCCAAGTATATTCATGGTGAGCTGATCTAACTTGAATGTATTTATCTTTGAAGTAAAGAGAATGTATTATTTAAATGCAGCTAACCTCAGTGGTTTAACGTTATGACACTCTAAGAACAGTCACTTCAGGTTAGTCTGTTGTTAATGGACATCTAATTGAGGCTAATGTTGTCTTCCCTTAGGAAAAACCTGGACAAGCCGGTGTCCCCAGCCTGTATCCCATCCATCTTCATGTTTGTCTGCACTCTAAAGTAAAGAAAAGCATGAGGATTGATTGGAATTGCGTTGTTAACGACAGTTAGCAAGAAAACAACAAAAAAACAAAAACAAACAATACACATAAATGTTGCATTTTTAAAAAAAAAACGTTTTTAATTTATTTATTAAATTTATTTAGCTTTTTGTTAAGAAAATCAATATTTTTTCAAAATTTTTGCAGGAGCATCAAAGCAAGCAGAAAGACGATCTGGTAGCTGCATCATGCAAATCCGATTTGCAAAGAGGAGCTTTTCTTCGCATTTAAAGGGTTCATTTTGAGCTGGTTCAAATATATACCTCCTAAAAACTGACTCTCAAATTATGTGCAATTTTTGAGAAATATGGCTTCTTATATAGTGTGTAGACATCGTCATAATTCAAGTTTTTCATATGGTCTGGTGTTAAAAATACAAAAACAATAAAAAATTGGCACCCAAAAAAATCCTAAGATAATTGAATAAGTAGGAAAGCATATTGTGCTGTTCATGCTAGAAGAAATGGAAGCCAAAACGTCATGTGTAATCAGGGGGACAGTCAATATTAATTAGTCAAGTATATATGTAAACACATTTTTAAATCACAATAACATTATTTGCATCTGCTGCAATCTTTTTTGCACAGAACAGGAAATACTTTGGGGCTCTTATAGCTGCTTTGAAATTATTTTAAAATTAAAACAAACAGATTTTTAAACATATTTGCAGCTGAAAATGGTGACAGGACTACATGTTGCACAACCTGATCTCAGGAATAAATGAAATTACTACAAGCTCTCAACACTTATTTACATGGGACCACAGAAATCAGTGAAATGTTTAGTCAACAGTGGAGCTTTGTTGTAGTGTATCCACAACTTTTCTGGTTCTTGAATAACATAATAAAAGGAAAAAGCATTTTGGCACATTTTGGTACAGTAGCACAACCAAGGTTTTTAGTCACTCGTTCATTAACATAGGTAAAGTCAATGATTACAATGACTCTTTTTTTCGTTGCTAAGCTTGCAAATCAGAGACTGGCCTGCTCTACCAACTTCATTCCCTTGTGAGAACTCAAAATGACTTTAACCCTGCCAACTCTTAACTGGTATCTCTCTTTCAGAGTAGATATAACAACATCTTTAAACAGCTCACCTCTTTACCTTCTGAACCTGAATTTTAACCTTTTAGAAACTCTGAATTCCTTTTAACTCTCTCACAATTCCTTCCTCTTAAACCACTTTATTCCAACTCTTGAAGATAGAAAGATAGGGCATACTCCTCCTGTTTTCCAATGTCTGCCTACATACAGAGAGAGGACTGTAATAGTTGGAAAAGTGCAAATAAAAATCTATTTCATGAGATAGTAGGAGGAAGGATACCCCTCTGTGTGCCTTGTCAAGTTTAGACTTGACCATGATACACCCACTTCCTTAATCATTTTTTCAAAGATGAGCAAGGAGGTAGCATAATGCCATAATGCCATATACCATAATGCCATACCATAATGCTAAAATCAAGCATAGACATAAATCTAATTTCATTTGTGGGGATTTGCTGTCAGGAGCAGTGAGAAGTGGATGATTAATCAAACTTGAATTAAGTGAGATAAGCAGCGATGGATTTTATCGTTAGCACTAAAATGCAAGACAGTCAAGAAGTCATAAAGACCTCTAAGTAAGAAGAAAACGACACCTCCTCAATGATTAAAACAATAAATCTGATTAGTCTTCTCTTTCATTTTTACAAGGAGTCTACGATGTGTGGGAGCCACTGAGTACGTTGGATTCAGCTTATTTCATTCCTCTCCCTGCAGGTGTGCCTGTGAAACATGTGAAACCTGAGAGTAGATTAAAGTGCCAATCCCAGAGAGGAAAAATGCTTTTAGGAACTTTTAAAACTGTGTTTAACAGTGTGCTTTTAGTACCCACTAAAACCAACACACCACACCACATGGCCAAGAAAGAGAGTCGCAGAGTCATGGAGACTGAAAGGTGAACAGAGAGAAGGGGGAGGAACTGGGCTTCTTTACTTAAACAAAGTTTCACACTATAATGCTAGTTTTTAAAGTTTGGAGTGTTTTGGTTTTTGTAAACATGAAAGGAAGTGTAAGATCATAATAAAATGTGTCCTGTAGGCCTACTTCGGTTTTTGGTACATTTGATTTCTCCCTGATAGACTGCTAAAATTTCCCAGACACTTTTTTGGTCATGATTAGTGATTCCTGACTTTACACAGTACCAGGGACTTATTTCTGATTCCCAACCTAACATTTTACAAGAGCTCTAAAACAACAGAAGAAAATATTAAAGCACTTTCTGTATTGTTTCCAAAGGTTGAAATGCATTCATACCGAATGATTCCCTTTTAGCTCTCACTGAAGTTTACTGAAGTTTCCAGAATTGTGCTTTCTGATAAGAGAGCCAGAGAAATTACAGAAGCACTTTCTTTTATCTATAATTTTGTGAACACTACAGATTCCATTCCAACTGATCTCATTTTAATTTATGAAACGAAAAAAGCATATTTTGCATCATGCATAAAGTAGAAAAATACAGTGACATTTGGAAACACCGAGCTGAGAGTAAACTGAGCAACTATGTTTTGCACAAAGAAACGCCTGGTTCACAAAGATCTGCGAAGTAGCACTAGCCACCATCCCCTTATACCTCTTTATAGATGTTATTCACCAAATAAATATTATTAATGCAGAAATCAGTATCAGTGTGCTGACAAAATAATTCAGAATCTCTATCAATGTAGGGAACAGATTCAGGGAACTGAAAGAATTTCACAATTTCCACATTTGTTTGACCAAATCAGACAATACTGTCCACATGACAAAACTTTAAACAAGAAAATGATACAGTACCTTTTATTTGGGGCTAGACACCAAAATTGATCAAATTAAAAAAAAATTCTCAAGGTATTTTTCTGTTTAACAGGTATTCTTTAAAAAGTACACACTTCTTAGACAGATACATAACTTTGTGATGATAAATGGATTGTACTAATATAGTTTTTCTATTCACATACTGACCACTTAAAGTACTTTTACACTTCATGTCACATTTTTCCACTCATACAGAACTTCTATTGTTATACTATACTTTTCACTGAAATGCATTCATACCCCAATAGACACATCAGCAGACAAGGTATGGTTCAGTGTTTGATCCAAGGACACTTCTGCATAATCTGGAGAGACCAAGAATCAATCCAGTAACTTTCTGTTTGGTATAACTGTTCTTCCATCTGAGCTGCAGCGGCTGTATGATGCAGCTGATAAATAGCTGCTATCAAGATGCAAATACTAATGATTTAAATAGCGTGGTTACATCTTATATCAAATCAAATGTTATTTATAAAGCACTTTTCACACAGCAAGTAACATAAGGTGTTTTCCACCTCAAAATCCATTTTTAAGGTTAAAAGCACAGGTCATCACACACTCAAGTTTATTACAGAACAATTCAGAGAAACACACACGTGTCCGCTGGATAGACTGTGGAATTTGTATTGTCAAGACTTTCAACTATAATAAGGTGTCAGGTCTGTAGGCTACTGTGTGAGACACAGCCGAAAGGATAGAAACAATTATTCTACCTTTCTACACCTGTAAAAGTAAAAAGACTTCCCTTCCACAGATTAGCTAAAATTCATGTCAACTACAATTCAGACACATCTAAAAAAAGCTTAAAGGTAGGGTAGAAGATCCAGGAAAAAGAGTTTGAGTAAGCTGCATTTTGAATATACAATTAAATTAAATTCAAAGTCCAAACGCTTTCTTCAGACTTTCTCCTGAAGCCATGCTTCCAGAGCAGAGGAATGTGCAATACTTGTTCAACAAAAGTCATTAAGGCATAATTTTATTCTACTTACCAAGTAGAAATAGGGCTACCATGGCATCACTTTGAGGCCCTTGCTTTTGCTTCAGCTGACACCACCTCTCAAATGTAGCACTAATTGTCTGCTCTTGTGCCATTCTCCGTCAGCTTTTTTCTTGGCAGCATTTTATTTTCTGACTCAATACAGGCACCTTTTCTGCAATGATGTCCCTGACTTTAAATCTGTATTGTTTTGATGCAGTTTGCTAGCTAATGTAGCTAACTGGAGCTGGCTTTGTTGCCTTTACAAGTGCTCGAAGCCTCCAAGAACATGTGACTTGTGAACAAAGAGGGGCACAGGTGGAGGGGGAAGAGACAAATAATGTAGCAGTTGAGTTTGATTGACATTTCACCATCCAATACATTTGTTTAAATGTTTGGATGATGTTTTTTTCAGTACTGTCCGTTCCAGGTGACAAAATGGTTATTTCTGTGTTAGAAAATTTGATTAATTGGCTGCAGTCGGGGTGTGAAGGACATTTTGAAGCAATATAGTAAATAATCCTCCTGGAAAACATCTCTTACCCTACCTTTAATATGTTTTATTTGTAATTTTGATTGATAGCAAATCAAAAGCACTGAAGAACAGTTGCTTTCTGCAGAGGGGGCTGCGCAAACCTGCTTGCCTCACAAAATACTCCACTGCTTTCTGAACCTAGTCCCTTGCTTTGCTGGAAAAGCTGATTTCCATCACATTAAGTGATTTTTGATATCATGTTTTGACTGATGTGTCAGAAAAGAAAGCTAATATTTAATTTTGCTGTAAGATCCTCATTTAAAACAGAAATGTAAAGCGAACCATTGAAACAGAATTGAAGTACAGGGGGATATGTGACTAAGCCACTGACAACGGTGGATTTGACCTCTTCATACCTGTGCTTGTAAAAGAAGCCACAGGGGGTCCCAACAAGGGAAGAAATGGAAGCCATGTGACACAAGACAGTGCCCATAAATATGACCAAGATCACAGGGGCACTTTATGCAGGGGTGAGCAGACTGCTTTTTTACCAGCACGTACAACATCTTAAACAGTTTCTGTCGTGTCATATGAAACCAATAAAACCCAAATACTTCCTCCCTGGCAAGGAAAGGCCTCCTGCCAAAGCTCAGTTTTGCTGACCTGGTAGGCTCGCTTTTTTGTCTTTATTCATTTGTTTTTCTTTTTATTTAGTTTGTTAAGGTATCTCACCATGGCTTTGATTTCATCTCCTTTCTTCATTTTCTCCTACCCTTTAAATGCCATATTGGACCCTCTTTGTGTCCCTATAAACTCCTTTATATGCCTGTCACATGCATGTTTGTAGCAGGAAATGGGTGCTTGGGAGGACTAAGGTGTGAAAAAACAAAAAACAGAAATATATGCATTTTTAATGTGCTGTATAGACCAATGCACAATCTAAGCTGGACTTCTGCAATAGCAATAAAGTGACATGAAGGAACAACAAAAGGGTGTGCAGAACTAGGTCTTGCAGAACAACTATCACAACTTCCAAAAATATGAAAATGAGCATCTGGTCCTAAAACTTGAAATGACCGAAGTCCAGTGACACTTATGAGAATATGGGAGCATTCAAACCATTTTGGGAACTCTTCTGAAATTACTTCAACATCTTCAGCATCCTCAACAACACAGTCACAACGTTAGCAGAGCACTAAAGAAAATCATGATGGCATGCAGCATGAAGTCAGATTATATGTTACGTAAAGTACTTAATCAAGCTTCTTAGCTCCAACATTTGTAGCTAATGCTAAAACGCAGGCACACCATGTTCAAAGACAGGATGTTTTCAAAATAATAGGAACACATCACTACGTACTGTACGTATGTACTTCAGGAGAGATACAATAATGGACTGGAAAATATGGACAAGGTTTTTTTCAAATACTTCATTTCAGAATGCATACAGTAGATATATTAGATTTAATTATCACAGTTATCAGATTATTCCCAGGTTTTCTTTATCTTGATGGTCATGTAAGTGGACTTACTAAATGTGACACTAAAAAAAGACTGAAGAGAAGGGAATAAAAGAAGGGAACAATGAAGGGAAAAGATCACGCGAAACTGGTCTCAAGCTAATGGAATCAAAGTCCAGTGGCTAACCACCACCCCTGACTTTCTAACATCCTTTTGATTAACTCATCTGTCCATAAACACTTTAGGTCTCCAATGTTAGCACATCAAGATACCCCTGCCCAATGACACCATGTGCATCACTCAGTTTGGTCTGAATTAGAACCTATTAGATGACTACTTTTGTGAGCAGTAGTTATTGTGTACTTGTTTGAGAAACCATGCAAAGGTAACAGCTAAAGCAACACCAAAATATAGGTTTTAGAGATAAGATTTCTTGTTCATGGAAACTCACTGTTTAAAAATTTAAAGATTTTTCAGTCTGACAGTCCCGCTAAATTAAACTGTAATCAATCTGGGTGCTTCTATCACCAGAGACAGGAATCACAGATGTGTGTGAACATCGGCCATTGTCAATATTGATATCTGGTATTTTAAAATATTAACCCTTTAAAAGCTAAAAAGGAAAATAAAGATATTATTGGTAAAAGCTTGGTCATAATTCTTAGCTTAATAAGTCCAAGAGAAGTGTACTCTGTAATCACTTTACTGACTTAATCATGTCAAAATCAGGGCTCAGTGGAGTCATGATCTCCACATTACTCTATCATTCCATAAATTCAATTTTGTCTCATAATGATTTTTAGATTGCTTCAATTTAAATGCAATTACACTTAGGAAAAAAACAAAAGAATCAAAGGCTCCAACACAAGTTCTACTATAGCTTAAATACAGAAATTATGTACAATACATTAAAACAATGTATTTCCACTCGTTTATACCCGTACAACATGTAAGTACTTAAATATTTGCAGATTAGTGCTTTTTATTTCCTTGCAGATAAAGAAAGGAAAAGATCTAATAAGTAATAAATGATCATTTATACCTCAGTTTTATGAGTTCAGTGTTTCCACAGCAGGACTGTCAGGTCAAACTTGAATTGAATCTTGAAGATTAAATGAAGATTAGATCAATTTCAAATTCAGTATTGAAATGTCAGCTGGATTTTAATCAGGTAAACAATGTTATTTGTAAATTCAGGCTGCTGACAATATGTTTTTGATTTTTCTGTCCAATAAAGCAAAATGTCCTACTACACACCACTACTTCTGGCAGTGGATCTTTTTATAAAGCCTCACCAGTACAATGGAAACTTTTGTCCAAAGTGATTTACTGGTATCTCGCCTGCTAATTGCTGGGATTGGCTCCAGCCCTCTGTGACCTTGAATTGGATTAAGCGGTACAGAAAATGAATGAAGGATTTTATGGTTCGGAGTTTGCACGTTCCCCTGTGTATGTGTGGGTTGTCTCGGGGCACTCTGGTTTTCTCTCACAGTCCAGAATCATGCATTTTAGGTTAGTTGGTGTTTCTGAATTCTCCTTTAATATTTGTGTGAGCTTAAGTAGTTTGTTATGGATGGACAAATGGACTGACGTACAGGTGAGAAGGGGGGTGTTTGTTTCAGAATATGGCTCAAGGATACTGTGATATATAGATTTAGGAAATTGAGAATTGAACAAGCAACCTTTCAATACAGAGCAATCTGAGTGTCTCGGTTTTGCAGACATTAGTACTTAAAAGCATGAACCACAACTGGATATCACTGACATGGACAGCAGGGGACTGAAGATCCTCTCTCTATCTGTCTTTGGGACAATGCAAGTCTTTAATCAGGCCATGTACTGCTAATGAATGGAGGCGGGGAGACAGCCTGAGGAGAGCAGAGGCAAGGAGGAAGGCAATTTCTGGAAATGATTACAGACTCATTTCCTTGTTTATCCTGCCTTTGAAAAGAGAAAGAAAGGCCCCCTGCCCTCCACCCCCACAGGTCCTCCACTTATTGTGTCACAACCCCCACCTGATTTCCCTCCTTGCCCCACCAATAGCACCCGTCCAAATCCCTCATTGGTCCATCCTCAATCACTCTCACTCCACACTCTTTCACTTCTGCTCCTGCGCTTTGGCAGATTTGTTTCACTCTGTCAATAAACCCCTTTCTTCGTTCCCCCATCCTTTCTTTCCATTTCTCTTGTTGTCCCTCTTCTTGCACTCTACACTATTGTCGAAATGAGGGTCCTACTTGTAAACAATTTCCCCAGAAGACCAAGCTGGGTCCCATCCCTTTTCATACTGGGGGACTCTAGCGTGGCCCAGCTCTTGTCTGCTTCAAGTGGTCGAGCTGGCTCAGACTGAAGCTAATGGCTGGAAATCTCTAACTAACCTCTCCAACAGCTGTCTCCAGAGTCCCCTCTTTTTGTGTCCCATACTTCAACCATGTGTCCCTTTTGCTTTTTTTCCCTCCTCACCCTTTTGCTCTCTCCACTGCTGCCAAAAAGTAGGGCATGAGTGCACTAGTTGATTGGGGGAATAACCTTTAGGAATTTTTCCAGAAATTTTTCTTTTCCTCCAACAAGTGGCTCATGGCCGGAAGAAAACGAAGGCGGTATAGCAGGAGGGAAAATGAGGCTTTAAAGCTTTCCTTTTTTTCCTCTTCTGTTTCTTCTTTTCTCTCCACTCTTTTCAGTATAAGAAGAATAAGAAAAGACCCTTCATTGGACATGTCTTTCATATTGAAACACAGGTTCAAAGGCACTGGGAGATTTGGGTCCTTTGTGAAGGTTTCAGGGTAATGATGAGAGGGGAGGAACAACATTCAATTCCAAACAGCTTCCTGGCCTATTCTGCAGAGACTCTCTCCAAGCCCTCAGCTGTAGAGCTGAGGCCTAATCCACACAAATCTACACTAGCCTGAGAAAAGCTGTTTCCAGTCTTCAAGTGGTTGAAAGTACCGTTGGAGTGGAGGCTGCTGGCTGACTGTTGAATCCTGGTGGCAGCCTGTTTAGCTTTCGAGCAAACACATAAATGAAAGGTCAACAGCTCTCTGGATTTATAAGATAATGGGTACAATCATTAACAAAACAAAGAATCATCTCAGACAACTGATGCAATTACTCTGTGGAGGCATAAAGCAGATTTTCTAATAAAGAAGTCAAAATAGTTTACTGACAATACATTGGACAAATGACCTTAAGAAATACTTCTTTCTTGCGCTTTTATATCCTCAGAGAATGCTAGAAATATATTTAGTATATATGCAGCAATATGTTACATAAACTGGAAGAAATCTGTGGAATCTTTTTGGAAAAAAAGGGTGATTGAAGGCTTCTTTTTTTATCAAAGTGTGCTACCAATGGAGCAGTGGTTATTCAAACTCTTGCCAAATGGCTGTTTAAAAAAGAGTTGGAGCATGTTGCGAAAAACTTCCAGCATGATTTTCCAACTCTACTGTACATGATGCTACAAAAGCATCATCACTAACTACTTTAAGAGCAGTTAATGTCGACGCTTACCACAGCTAAAACTGTACTGAAGCTCACAGTATGTGATGTTTATTAGTCAAACATGGTGTGGCCAATAATATGTTACTTAAAGGGACTATACCCGATTTCATGTCCGGCTAGCTTAGTTAGCGATAGCGGCTATTTTTTTTTAGCTTTTGTGTGACGCTTTTTCTTCGCTAAGGGGTTTAACTTTCATAATTTGAC
>JAVQJG010280667.1:0-18534 GCA_036024015.1 Craterocephalus amniculus
AATATTTCAGTTGATTTGTAATGAATACACAATGTATGACATTTCATGTTTTTTAATTGCATTACAGGAAATAAAGAACTTTATCACAATATTCTAATTTTCTGAGACAGACCTGTATAACTGGAGAACATTTCCCTGGTGTTTGATTGGGTATGACAGAGGTGTAAGGAAACAGGTTGTAAAACATCTCAGTTTAACCCCTTTGGAGTCTGACCCAAGGAAAAATGGGGAGAAAAGTCCCCATTTCTGAAGGTGAAGTCTTAATTTGGGCCCTCTGACAAAATGTTGAAAAAAAATTAACAAATACTTGTGTATAACTTCCATTTATTACTGTGTGATATTTTAAAACCATTGTAGTGTTTTCGGCTTCCTGGTATTCATTAGTGGGGAAGAAGACAAATATCAACTTGAAAATGAATGAAAAATACTTTATTAATCCCAGAGGGAAATTCATTGTAGTAGTTTTTTTTTTTCTCTCTTTTCACTTTGCTCTTCTAACAAAGGGGTGATTCTTCTTTTACTTTCTAGTATCTATTTTGTTTTGGATATTTTTCCGCCTAAAATACTTATATAGTTACTTACATCAGTACACACACAAATATACAACGGAGTAGTACAAATATACCTGAAGAGACCTGCCTAACCTAAAAAAAATCCTCCTTTTGTACTTGTTACAATGCTTGTGTCTATGTGTGTGCATGTCATGTGTAATTGTTTTTTTGCAAGGTTGGTATCCAAGTCTGATAAGTTATCTACGAGCCCATCCTGTCTCACACTATGAAACAGTGAATTTTTGCATGAGTCTGGTGTCAGTAATTCTCCACGCCACTGCTCTCAGCTGAAGTTAGTAAAATAACTCAATAACATACTAAGCATATGAACTAATGAATATATTGATAAATCATGTATATTGTATATAGAGAAATAAAAGGAAAATTAGAAGTTACAAATATACTGTATACACCAATAGAGATAATGAAGGGTGACATGATTGAATAGTTTTTTAAACATCTTTTAAATAACTTATTAGTATTAATAACAATGAAAATTAGGGAATTTGAGACATTTTTGCTTGTATGACTGGAAAAGGGACATAACATTATGTTATTCAGATTTTTTTTATTTACTTCTCACTTCAATCATTAAAAATCTGTCTTTTTAATATTTGATAACAATTGAATAAAGACAAAAGAGTTCTCCAAGAAACTATGGATAATTTGTAGTAGGCTATTGCAAAGCTAAAAAAGAAAAAGAAAAGAAAAAAAGGAAAGGAAAGGAAAGAAAAGAAACAATTAGTTGGTAACAATGAATTACCTGGAATTTGTTGTTAAATCAAAGCCAACAGCATCACCATTTGCATGTACTCAAATTTATGTAAATCTACATTATCTACAACTTAAAATCGTTCATTTATTTAACGATATGCACTTGAAAGTTAATATGACTTATTTAAGATTAGTTCTAATAACAGCAGGATTGAAATTAAGTTATATCCAATATTGATCATTCAATCATTGTAATAAATTAAATTTAAATTAAATTAAATTTTACGTTTTACAGTGAATGTGCCACATATTAACAAAGAGAAAATATTCGCAGAAAAATATACCTGCTGTTTGTTAAATAATTTTTTTTACAAGTTCTAAATATTTGTAAGCATCTTGTTTTCGTGTATAAAAATTTTTAAAACACTGTTCGCGCGCATAGAGAGCTAGTCGGCCTGTCCTGACATCGATAAATATGAATTTTGTCATTGTAGGGAGCAACGTAAAAGGTAATAATAAAACATCAATGTTAAAGTTTAATAGCTGGAAAAAAATTTATCTGGATAAATGTTGTAGTTAGTTTGAGTAAAGAACATTAAGATGAACTAATGTTGCTAGCTTAGCTTAGTAGCTATAGCATCTACCTACTTTGCTAAATAAGTTATCTTTCCTCACGTTTTTTATTTCAATTTCTTTTACGAGTCCTGCTGATTTAGTTATACAGACAATAAAGTTTAGTCCAGATTAAGTAAGAGCTAAAACTGGGGATGGTGATACTGAAAATTTTGTAATCAATCTGATACCATTAATATATGGTGGTTTTTTCCCGATATCGATTCAGATCCAGATACTTTTTGCCTTTTTTAAAGCAAATAAGACCATTTAACACCGTACATTAAGATTTTTATTGCAAAAGCAATATGATTAAGTCATAATGTAATGACTTGGAAGAAATGCTTTTAAAGTGATCGATAATAAAATGAATTAATCAGAAACACTTATAGGTTATAAATAACCAAAACTACAAATTAAATGAAATTAATTA
Source organism: Craterocephalus amniculus (assembly GCA_036024015.1). NCBI lineage: Eukaryota > Metazoa > Chordata > Actinopteri > Atheriniformes > Atherinidae > Craterocephalus > Craterocephalus amniculus. Next base: position 2,311 of record JAVQJG010280667.1, read on the forward strand.
AAATTTCTAAACTGCAAACTCAATACTGAATCACACGGAAGATCCAGAAGTAATGTGCTGAGACTGGTTTTCACACATGGATTAATTTGTAAATGTAAATTGGCAAAATAATAAAATAGCTCTGTTTTTCCTTTTATCAAACAACTATTTGAGAAAAAACTCTACCGTGCATTTTAGCCTAACAGAGGCTAATTCTGCTATTTGTTGGTTCTCATTTACATTCTTTGGCTTAGGGTTAGGTTTTTTTTTTACAACCAAAGTGTTCTGTGAGAAAAGTATGGATACCATCTGGCTAGAGTCAATCGATATTGATACTGATCATGGAATCGTTATTATCTATACTGGTATCAATCTGCCCATCCCTAGCTAAAACCGTGGACTGGCGGCGCTTTGTGTTGCAGTGTTAGGGAAGGCTATCCATGCCCTGTCCCGGATAGGAGATGAGCTGTGGCTGGATCCCATGCTCAAAGGGGTGAGCAGCACTAACAAAGTTTGTAAGAGAAAGCTAAAGTGAGTGATTTACTCATCTCATCTCAACCTTTTAATATCTCCTTTCCCCCCTCTCTCTCTCTCTCTCTTTTAAAGCTGGCTCTCAGATCAGTGAACTCGGCTCACTCTGCTTATGCCTGCTTCCTCTTCTCGCCGCTGTTCTTCCAACAATACAACATGGGATCATTACCAGAGCAGGGCACCGAAGCAGTCAAATGCAAACTGGCCATGAAGGTACAGCAGTCACATTAGTTACTTATCTGTAATAAATAACCTGAGAACCCAAAATACATAATAAAAACCAGAGGACTTCTACGGCGATGTCCCTTTACAACTGTTTTGTTACGACATCAAGACAGTGGCGATTAATTAAACCACAACATGTCTGTTTTCAAGTCTGTGCTGCCACTTTTCCGATGTCTGACTTCCATCGAGCGTAATGTGGAACGATGTCGGATATCTGTCAGCGCTCCCACTGACCGAGTGATGATACAGTTTTTCTGCAGACATGGTAGGAAACATACAAACTTGTCTCATGAGCCAGATGTAGACAAAGGAACATGATATATTTTTTGGAAACCTTATTTACATGGTAACAAATGTTGACTCTGATCAATCTGTTGCATATTGCAAACACTTGGTGGCAGTGTGCTCCACATACGCATCTCTGCTTTTGTTCTAGGTATTACCAAAACCCACAACATACACTTCCAGGAAAGTGAGGCTCTGCAGGCAGTATTTGCCTCACACCTCTGTCCTAATGTGCTGAAAGCTCCGGCGAGGTTAGCACCACAGCATGTCATTATCAAGTTTAGGCCCATCTACACAAGCAAAGATCTATTCAGAGTATCCACTTCATCCTGCCTAGAAATGCAGGTTAGGTTTCAACATCGATCTCCTATCACGCAACCACTAAAACTTTACAGATCTTTCTCTGAATTAACCAAACAAAACGCTAAATAATCTTTAGAAAGTTACTATCAGCTGAACATACAGTAAGCGCTCTTTGCTCTGCTCTGGCCTTTATTCGTTATCTTCTGTTTCTGCAGGCTTTTAGGTGACATGGTCAGGCATTTCCCCGTGTTTCAGGAGGAAATCACTCTGTCCATGAGTCCCCTGAAAGTCAGTCTGAGAAATTACTACGATGGAAGAAAGGGTGAGTTTTGTGAAAGTGTTGGTTTAACTCTGCAAACGCTGCCTGTTTTCATCCTGTGGCTCATTAAAACACCGGAAAATGTAACGCAAGTAGTTGGACGCACCTTTGTCGCAGGTCATGTGAAGATGATGCACACAGAGATGTCCTTACACCCAGATGAGTTTGACTTCTTTCAGATCGGAGTGGACTCGGACATAACCTTCTGCCTGAAGGAGCTGAGGGTAACGGGGTTATTTTTAGAGGCTTTTTCCTTTATCTTGTCATTTGAGAATATTACGTGTGTGGTTTATATCCTCGTGAGTGTGTGTGTGCGTGTGAGGGGAGCATTTCATGTATTTATGGGCCTGAAATCTGGATACTCGGGTGTCTTAAAGCCTCTGGCTGGCTTTCTGTTTCACTATCTTATAAATCTGCTCTTTCGGGATAGAGAGACAGCAGCGATGCACCGCCACATGGGGAAAAAAAGCTGCATTGTTCTTGTCACACATTGCTGATAGCAAATGCAAAACCCAGGTATCTTGGAAATCCGTAAAGTAATTCCAAGAAAAGCTAAATCATTAAGGCTAATTGCATTGTCATGGTTTTCTAAATTAGCGCAACCTTTTCTGGTTTAAATGCCTTTGTCCTGTTTTAGCAAACAAAGCAGATAAACCCGCTCGGCCAATCAGACATTTGGATGAACGATCTTTTTGCTTGTCCGGCTAATGAGACTTGACCTGCATTAACGCCCACAACTCTTGTCCTTAATGTCTTGTAATGTTGTTGGACTCCCCGCGGTGAGTCTGCTCATTAGCCTGCCTATCCGTCTTGTTCCTGCCGGTTTGGGAAAATCGGGTTTAGATGGATTAAAAATCAGGCTTTAAGTTTTAATCTCAATTTACTCATTGTTTCTTTTGACTTGACCACAGTAAACGTGTCGTGACCAGACTCTCCAGCAATTGAGCCCAGATAAAATGCTGTATTCATAATGTGCATGCACACAATGATTCAGGGGTTTGTTTTCTTTTTCCTTTAGGGTTTACTGTCCTTTGCAGAGTCGCACTCGGTCCCAGTGTCAGTTTACTTTGATGCAGCAGGGAAGTGAGTTGATTAGCATTTCTCAACCAGCACAGTCTGTAAAACTAACGGAGTGACTTGCTCCAGACTTCTGCAAAATTCTGTGTTTTTCTCTCCGTAGCCGTTGAATCAGATGAAAATCGCAGTGTTTTACAAAGTGAGAAGTTCTGCTGAGGATTGGCTGTCACTTTCCCTGCAGACCCGTTTGCTTCTCTGTGGAGGACATGGTGCTCGAGGCCACCGTGGTGCTGGCCACGCTGGTGGACTCTGAAAGCAGGAGTCCCCCTCAGCCTAAAGGGACCCCACCTCTCTCCTCACCCAGGTAACAAAACCTGTCTGTAATAATATATAATAATATTAATAAATATATATTGTAATTGTAATAGATAATAATAATAAAAAAGGAAATTAAACTATAACTTTCTTTTTTGTTATTTTTTTCTTCTTCATTTTTCTTTCTTTCAAACTCAATATGGATATGTTGTTTTGTCTGCAATTATGCTGTCCCGATACCACTTTTTCACTTCCGATACCGATACAGAGGGTTGAGTATCGGCCAATACTCTATACTGATACTTACATTTTGTTATGGGCAAAATATTGTGTCAAACCTCACCTCAAAACTGACACAACAAAAGGTGTGAGAAAACTGACTCATTAATTATTAACCAATGAGTTAATTTGAAATAAATGTTAAGACTTTGTGTAACACAAGGCATATTTCACATTTCTGTTGTAAGAAAAAACAACCTGAGTAAACCCTGGAGAAAATGAACTAGGGAGAACAATGGGGTGTACCAAGCAGGTCCGGTGAAAGAGCTGGATAGAAAATCTTGATTACCTGGTATTGGCTATGGTATCGGCATATTTTAACGCATGCCGATACTGTCCGATACTTTTTTTTTGTTCGTATCGGCACCGATACCCGATACTGGTATCGGATCGGGAGAGCCCTAAATGCAATAAATAAAGAATTGAATTGAATGGAGCTCACACAATCAGCAGAGTTGTAAGGACGACATTTGTTTTGACGTTTTGACATCTGTGGTCTTTTACTTGATCATAGATTTAACAGCCAGCAGCACTGGAGAGCATAATTGAATCTTTCCACAGGGGCTCTCTACCTGAGTCTCTCTCCTGGCACTCAGTCAAGGTGCTTTGCCCTCATTGGCTCTTCTTAGCCTCCTAAGAGGCATAGAGTTACTGCAGCCAGCGTGGTGTCTGTAACAGACATAAATAGGGCGAGTGTAGGACATGTGGGGCTGGGTTAGAAGCCTGCCAGTGAGACGGTCTTTAAACTGCTCTCCACTCTGCTAGCCTGCTCCCCGTATCACTGTCCTCCTTTGCCAGCTCTCTCACGCTGTTGTAGTCTGCTGTGGGGTTTAGGTTGATCGTGTTACACCCGTCCCGGCTAGACTGTTGAACATCTGGGTCATTAGCTCTTTGGTTTGCTTGTGTGCTCTGCTGGGAGTCTGCAGAGACATCCCTGCACCTACGAGGAGGTCATAGTTTTATTTTACTGTGAATTAAAGCACAACCTTCTTAACGGCCTTTTATTGTTTTCATGTGGTATCTTGATTGTTTTAGAGTTGTTGTAATTCCTGTTTTTATGTCCGAGCTGTAAAGCATCTTGAGATTTCGTCTGATTTGAAAGTGTGCAATGCAAATACATTTTTATATTATATTTTTATATTATTTTTTATATTATTAAGATTTTTTATATTTTTATTTTATTTTTATATTATTAAGGTTATTATTATTATTATTATTATTATCGAATCCCATAATAGCCTTATCCCGTGTGAAATGGTCACCATGAAAAACCACATTATTCTCCTTACTCAAGACATTTCTGACAGTTTTCAAGCCTTAAATTCAGAAGATGGCTTCAGGGTGACCAGTTTGAAAAATCACACTATAAACCAGTCAGTCTTCACATCTTACCAGTGAACCGTAATGAGACAAGGACTCAACTGTTGCACTTTTCATAATAAGTGAGAGATATTGTAAGAGACTTGGTCGATGTCATACATAGGTGTTAAATATTAAACTTATAAAATGGTGTTTCTTCTCAATTATTATCAGTAATATCAATATGGGAAGGAATCTTGCAGCAACTCATGGTTCAATTTGATTTTTGGGGTAATGATTTGATTCTGAATCGATTCTCTATTCAGACCCATCTTAATTCACATTCAGTCCTCATTTAGTAACGAAAAAAACATGCTGATTTACTCCGTTCCTCTATAAGCCTCTAATATAAAGCTCTGAGGAATGTTTTTCATTAGTTGAGAGAAAACTGATCATTTTCATCAAAAAACGGTTTAAACTTCGCTAACCTGGCAAAGTTTACCATGTCTTTGTCATTTAGAAGCAGAAAGTCTTGCTAATAATTTTTAGCCTTTTAAAAAATCAATTCTTGGACATTTTGGAACAATTCTGAATCTTGATGAACAAGAATCTCGATTCTAATGAAAAAAGATTTTCACAGCCTCTAAATATCAATGGTAAACTTTTACTTATTTCATTAAAATTCTGACCAAATGGGAAAAGCACTCTGCAAGTAACAACAGCAATGCCATTAACTTATTGTGAACGGTGTTTTTGTTCCTTTTAGTATCTCTAAAAATTTGATGACATTTTTGTCCAGATGGATGTATTTCCACTCTGACTGTGATGCATGCGAGTGTAAAGAGGCCTTTTCCCACCGGCTCAGTGGTAACCCACATGCTCATGAGTCAGATTTCACTGGAACATGATGTGATTTCTGCATAGAAGCAGAGAGGCCATCTCCCGCCACAGCACACACACAGTTAGGATATATTAATTTTTTATATTACATCCTGAATGGCTCAGCTAAGGCCAGAGACGAGTCTGTTCTGTTTTCCCAGGTGTGCAGTTGCTGCTGAGCGCCATGTTGGTGAATGTGGAGGACATCGTGACATCGCTGATCCTGGTGGAGTGGAGCTCGTCCCATCCAGTCAGGGCAGCCCTGTACTCGGATCCCCTGAGCTGTCGCGCCTCCTGCATCGCAGCAACCACCCCCCCACGCTGCATGTGCCTGATGAAGCATGCGCCAGCGCTGCTGCAACACCAGCTTCCTCTACGGTAATAAGCGCTGTTTAGGGCTCTGTGGGTTCTCCACATGACTTCTGTTCACGCCGAGGCTTAAAGGTCGGTTGCCACTGAGAAGAGCCAAGTCTACTGGGAATTACGCCCAGAGCGGCATAATTCCTCAGTGAAAGAGGTGTGACTGGAGATGCAAAGTCACAGCAGTGTTACACACAAAGATTTTATGTTTGGAAATGGCCCTAAAACTCAAACGCCTCATTTTCTGTTTTCATTCCTCCATGTTAAATGTTTTGACCTGAGACTCTTTACATCCCCAGCAAAGTGGACACAGTAGGTTTAAGATTTCCAACCTCACAGAGCTGGTTCCCCTCTTGACCCAGTTCCGTCTGAGATTGGTTATCTGAAGATATCCGTAGTTGAAGAATTTAGGCTGACATTCAGCATCAAACTTTGCTGTTCAGGTTTGATAAGCCAGGTAACACGGATACGATCCTGCCGGGGCATTCATGTTGGTTTTAATTGTTCTGCTGCCGTACCGGATGTTTTTACAGCTGAAAGGTGGGACTGAAACGGTGTTTGGACACGTTTTTTTGTAATTGGTTTATTCTTTATCTTCCCTCAGCAGATCTGTTCCCTTCTGTTTAAAGCTGTATCCTCCGAGCAAGATGATGATGATGATGGTTTCAGAGCCAGGCTGCCTGTTCTGGCATGTCACAGTGACGAGGAAGAAACTGTGGAAGAGGAAGACTATCCGCAGAGCCCTAGAGTGTGAGACAAGGCATTTATGAATTCTACCAAAAAGATGGCAAAACAAATAGAGTAAGATATTTAAGCCATTAATTCCATTTGCATTTAACTTGTTTTTAACCATTTGTTCACTGCACAAAGCTTGCATTGTTTTCACTGTTAGACTTCTCACTAGTCTGCTTTTCATCCAACGATGAACTTGTTTTTGTGATATTCATTGTTGGCAAGAGGAACTACAACTAAACCAATCTATGAAAACATTACTGTACCGTGACGTTGCCGCACCTGTTTGTTGATGGGAACTTTTGCATGAGACTGTCTGAGGAATGTGTGAGTATGCCTCTAATGTACGAAGAGTTCCTAAACTTTATCTGGCCTGCACTGCAGCTCCGGTTCAGCGAGGTAAACACTCTGCATGCAGAGCTAAATGTGATAATGTCTTGATGGGAAATTGTAGCCCTACAGGCATCCAGCCAGCTGGTGTGGAAGAGAAAAAAAGAAAAGCCCACCCACCTCTGCAAGGCATTGTTCATCACTCCCTGCATGGCAGGAAAAAAAACCCAGCAGGTCATGTTTGTGTCACAGAAATCAAACACAACAGGATAATAAATACTATTTATTTAAATATTGTACAGATTTGACTCCCACCCACACAGAGCTTAGATCTGCATTGTACTGTACACTCTAAAATAGTCCGTTTGGAAGATGAAGGTGATGAGAAACAAACAAGGGTGTCAGGACAGGTGAGTCAGAAAGTAGGAGCAACAAAGCTAACAGTGGTAGTACCAAATATCTGAGAGGACAGCTTTGTGTTGTTAAGGCTGCTTAGATTGACCTCAGTGCTACAACCGACCCGCATGTCCTCCTCTCACTGCTCCGCCTGAATCCAAATCAGTCCCCGTTGAAAATGACACCTCATGGCGGCGTCCTCGGTGTAAACTCCGATTAGATTAGTGCAGATTGTAAACGGTGATGCAAAGATCCACGGGGAGGATTTCCTAATTGTGGGATGGCTTTATCACCGTCCTTAAGCTCCTGACCCAGTACAGAGATTTACAGAGACGAAATGGTTCAACACGCTGGAGCGAAGCAGGGCATGATTTGACTCTCATGACTGCTTTACAGTTTCAGGCGTTTAATAACTGGCACATAGTCGAGCGGGGATGAGGACTGCGCATGTTTGCCAGCATCGACGACACCTGATACAAGGCACATTATAATGCGAACACACAAGATGTGGACTGAAACCTTTAACTGTAGTTGCAGAAAACACCGGGTGGAAGTATGTAGTGGTTTGACAGAAACATGATGACAATTGTTTTGTTTGTGCCAGAGGAACTATACAGCAGGAGGGAGAGAAAAGAAAAGCAAATGTTGATTGTGAACAGTTTAAGCTATTCTGACGCAGTTGGACAATCACACCGAACGTTACAAAAATACATTTGGTCACCTGACCAACTTTCATTCCATCAAGCTTTTTCAGATATGCTTAAGCTGTGTGCGTTTAAGGCTGCCAGACCGCTGAAGTCCAGTGGATATGGAGTCTGGAGCCATCACATCCATTTCAGTAACTAATCACACAAACTCACTGAGAAGCATAAACGCATTCATAAACACACACACACACACATCCTCTCTCACATCACAATTAAAACTTCACCAGCAGCAGCTGTGAGATTAAAGGGAGGGCATCACTTAGACACATCAGATCAAATATTTTATCTCGAGAGGCTTTTGAACCAATAACTCTCCCATTGAGTAACAAAATATGTGCACGACTTGAATTGCACAGGTAGGAAAAGGCAGCTGCCGCTCTTCAGTAAGAAATCAGAAACAGATCTACCTGCCCAAAGAAATGCACCAGAGGTGTAGAAGTGTCACACTTATTTTTTGCTAACATTTAACAAAGCCTTCCCCAAACAGCACACCTGTCACACCCTACCAAACGTATGCTCCCTGCAACCATGTTGAAGGACGCACACTGTTAGATAAAGGCTTTCCAGCCGCCACTTTGTCAGTAAGAACATCACTTTGCACAGTGCAGCCTATTTATTGAGCCCTAATGCTGCCATGGTACTCTTCCCTTCTTAACACGACTGATGGGCTGCATCGTTCCCTTGCAGCAGCAGCCCAGCGTGCAGCCATTTTAACACGTAAACACCTTCTGTCTGGCTGCACCTCCCTCCATCTCTGAACTCAGCTTCCTCCACCTATCAGAGAAAAGACGACTCATCCCCATCTGACAGGATGCTCATCTCCAATGAGCCCCGATTCCTAGCAATGGGATTATCCACTGAGCAGCGGAACACTTGAGAGATGGCAGCGGTGCAACCTGAATAAAAGATGTGTCAGGACTCCTGTTGGATTTAGCCGACTGCTCAGGCATGCACGATCGCAGAGAGGTGGGCACTTTATTGGCAAGGGAGGAAGAGGGTGACGGTCAGCTGAGGCAGAGTAGATCTTGCGGCTCTGGAGGAAGCGTCAGACATCAGTCCTACATCCCGGCCAGCAGGAATTAAAGCGAATCGCTTTCCATCACAGCTCCACAGAGTCTAGTCAGTGTATTCTGCCACTATGGACAGAAGTACTGTGATGTCATCTGGCTTTCCTCCTGCAAAGATGATAGTAAAAATAAAAAAGACAATTAGAAAAATGGTTAACTCTTAAAACTTGGGAATATTTATTACGTGTCGCCTTCCTTTAAAGTAAAAACACCCACCTCTTACATTCAGTCCATTATCACAGGCAAACTGTGCAAAAGGTGACATGTAATTGGGGTCATAAGCAAGTACGTGGGCTTGCTCTGCGATGCTGCGGGCCGTCTGCTGAACGCTCTCATAGTTCGCATTCTGACGAGCACAAACAGAGCGTTAAGTTTTCATTCCTGATGGATTCCTGATCCCACTTCAGAGCCAGGCAGATTTGTGCGTTACCTTCAGTTTCTTGAGCTCTTGCAGGATCATGTAGTCGGGCATGTTGTCAAACAGCCCGTCGGTGGCGGTGAGAATGATGTCCCCCAGCTGCACGTCAAAGGAGGAGCTGTCTGCGGCGTCCGGGCTGCAGGTACAGACGCAGTTTAATCAGTCGCACCACAAACACAAACTACAGATTGTCTTTTTACCCCTCCTATCTCTCTGAGTAACATTTGTCCCGTCTGACTTCATTGATCAGTGTAAACTCCTAACCCAGCTTCTTCCCTGCTGATTACAGCGAAGTCTGCTGGTGAGAGAAGCAGACTTATAAAGAATTAATAAAGCATAAAAAGCAGAAGTCTCCCATCTACTAACATATATAACCTGTCGTGGAAATGCACTGAAGCGTGCATCATGATGGAAAACCGATCACATGCACAGGATGAGGATTAATTCAGGGAATCATCACATGATGTTTCGGAAAGAACAGTCAGGTCCAATAAAAAGTGCTGCCGTTACAACGAGTGCCACAAATACACAGAGGCAGGAACACACTTCATCTGCCAGTGTCGTGTGTTTCTAGGAAGAAGGCCTTACTCTGCTTCACACCTCTGCCCCGACATGAATGCTATTCATTACAAACTGTCTGGACTGCATCAGGACACACTGAGCCAAAGCTCCCAGGAACAACCTGTCCTCTGCAGCCGTTTTTATGTTGCTACACCTGCAGCTTACATGAGTGCTGGAGAGGATTTCTAACCAGCCAAGTTAGATCCAACCATTAAATATGAAGTTTAACGCATTTGTAGCTGCAAATGTCTGATTGCAGAGATTAGCTCCTAGTCAAAGTTATGTCTAAAAGCTTGAAAACACCAACACGTGATAACAAGTCACAACTTAGTGATTGTGGGAATCGTGTGGTTTTATTAGCTCTGATGCATTTCTATGAGAATGCATCATTATCCAGACTAAAGGACAAGCAGCATTTATAATTATTACAGCCTTCCTTATCACTTAAATGTGTATTTTGCAAAGGAGCCGCCTTCTGCAGCGACAGGAATGTTGTTTATGTTCTTTAGTCGTGACCCTTGCACTCTTCTATTGGTTGCTATTTAGTGATCTAGGACTCCAGCTTAAAGTGCTGCTGCACTCTGAATCGCTTCGTAAATACTGCAATTTAATGACTAAAATGAAAATATATTTTGAAGAGTCATTTCTAAATTGGTCACAATTTAAGTTGACAATACAAAAAAAAAAAAAGAAATCTGACCAGCGTCATTGCTTGCTAGCCATGCAGATTACAGTCATCCATGATTTGCATTTTGTCAGTTTTTTAAGACTAAAGGGTCTTAAAATAATCTGCCAGATTAAAAGTAGAAAAAGTGGCTGGGTGTGCTGGTGCAGGATTGGCTGTGGACTCTTCGTAGTGCCCATCAGCCCAAACAGACTTTGACCTGGGTAAGAGGGGGAGCTTGGCAAACATCCGGTGCTCTACTGACGTCTACCATGTTGCCGCTTGGCACACTGCAGCAACGAGACACGGCAGCACGTGGCTGCTGACCCACTGTTACACTGCAGTCCGACCCAGTACGGTCGCTACATTCACTGAACATACAAGTATGACTAAATGTTCTGCACAGCGGTTTGTTACAGATAAGCTCCTTTCCTGCATGCAGTCTGCTAGCAGGATTTGCAGTAATTTATCCTATCAGCCATATCTTGAAAGGTATTAAACACTTACAATCCATTATAATAAAATGGAAAGAATATGGCACAGTGATCATAAAATAAGAGAAGTTGCTCAGTTGTTCACAGTATCTAACACTGCACACCTAGCAGAAAAAAAGTGACTTCACAGATTCAGCTTATAAAAGAGATGTTGCTACAAAGTTTACTCAGAACATGAAACCAAAACGCAACTTTCTGCAGCAGACATCTGACATCTGTCAATCAAAAGGACACGCCCCTAATCATGAAGAATTTCAAGATTAAGTAGCAGCTAAATGGATAAATTATAAATAAATACATTTACTCCCCCCCACAGTTGTCATGAAAGTAAACTTGACATTTTAAACCTTAAATGTTTTTTGTACCAGGCTCGTTTTGTGAAGTTGGCCTCTTTAACATGGGAGTCTATGGGGATTGACTCCCTTTTAGGGCTAACCCTAGTGGATGAGGGGGGAACTGCTCTGTTTTCCTATTTGCAGGCTTATAACCACAGGAGGTTGGCGCTTGGTTGCACGCTCCAGAGTGAAAAAAAATTCCTACTGAACCTGCTGCAGTTCCTGCTTTTAATTTCAGCAGATCAAACTGATTGTAAATTCACTATTTTCTTACATCAGAAAATGAGCTGGCTGACGACAACATTGACATTTAAAGCGGCAAAATCCACAAAATAAGCCTGACAAGAAAACAAAAATAAGCTGGCTTGTTTCATCTCTGTCTGACCTCTGGTGCTGACTCAGAGGCACAAAAGCAAAAGATTTTACTGGTTTGTCAGATAAAAAAATGAATCCTCAAGGTATATAACCTTAAAGATGCTGCCAAAGCAAGATTTGAGCAAGGGACAATAAAAGGTCTTGGAGTCTTTTACTAAAATAAACAATCTGTTTTGATATACTGAGTTGTTTTGGTCATATTACAATCATCAAGCATGATATATAATCAAATAATTATATATTTTTTCTGCTATTGTTAGCATCACAATGCACCAGGGAGGGTAAATCCTTCACATATTCCTGTAACTCAGTAATAAACATCACCTCCCCTATGAAGCAGACGCCTCACCTGTCGCTGAGGACCGCCCCCTCGGCCCCGGGGGGAGCTATGGACAGCTGGAAGGGCGTGTTGAAGTAGTGCTGCTGCTCGTCTGAGCGGTGGACCACCTCACCGCCCCGAACCACGAGAAAGCCCGAGTCTCCGAGGTTGGCCGTGTGCAGCCGGTGACTCTGCCGGTCCAACACCACGATGCAAGCCGTGCTGCTTCCTGCACAAACACACATTTATATTGGGTTTATTATAAACATAGACAAGAAACTTCTAAAATTAAAATGCTAGTAAAAAGTTATGTGTAGCTCGAAGATAAAACTTAATAAACCCCATCGAGCAAACAGGTTAAAGAAGCTTTTTGATGGCTCCGACATTGTTGGGATTGCAGATGTGATGAAAAGGAAACATGATCCGGTGAAACATGCGGCCAGTGGGAGGCCACACCCTGCTGGTGATTCACCCAGCACACCAAAATATGCTCTCTGGGATCCACCTTGAAGCCCCTCACGGACCGTGACTCACTGCCTTCGTGTTTTTCTGCAGCACAACAATCGCACGTTGCAGGCCGCAAGAACATTCCCTTCACTTCATAAAGAGCGGCACAATGCAGTCTTGTTTCCCTGCTGCACATGTGAGAGCCGGGAGGAAAAATACAGACACTCAGACCGAGATCCGTCTCCAACACGCTCGTTCGCCCGTGTTTTATGTGCGCAGAGACTTTGTTGGGAGGCAACAGTTGGGAAGAGGAAAGGAATACAGGCTGGGACATTCCCGGGACTTCTAAATGGGATCTAGCTGTTCTGACTCATGATGCAAAAATCTCCCCAGCCACTGAACGGAGAGAAAATCATGCCCAAGATGGTTTAGCTTGGACCCAAACAGCATGGATGGTTGTAGTCAGCACACGGTCACGCTTAAAGCCGAGTGCCCTGCAGTGCGATTAGAGTGTTTACCAAACCTTCAAAACAGAACGAGACATACCAGAGTAAATAGCTGTGACAGCATATGTAAAAAGACCAAAGGACTGGTTTTAAATGTGCTTATTGAACTTTACTGCATTACAGAGGAACAGGATGATCATCTTGTGTTCAGGCGTCCCTTCAGGGTAAGTCTGTTTTTTCCGGAGGCTTCACTCACCCAGCAGTGGGACTTTGTTCTGCAGTAGCTCATAGTAGCTGGTTGTAAGGACTCCCACCGGGTTGCTCGGGACAAAGCGTCCTTCCTTCACCAGCCTTTCACACGTCTTCATCAAGGTCCCTGAAAACTGGGATGGATCGACGCCATAGTCCCTCCAGCCACCTACTCCATCTGCAACACCTAGGAAAATAAGAAAAATGAGCACAATGGCGCTTGAATGTTCCCATTAAAATGATGATCTGAAGTTTAAACAAGCACTGAAATACAGATACAGGGTGGTTAGGTTAAAGTATCAAGAATGTGCAGCTGCAAGAAGAAATAAACTTTTAGCCAGACACAAAAATGAAACATCAACCACAAGGGCCTCATCTATAGAAAGTTTCTTTGAGCCATCACACTTTTACTTTCGGATATTTCTAATCAGGCTAAACACGGTCCACTCACCCATCTATAGAGGTAATAATATACATTATTATATTAGATCACAGATTAAGATTAGATTTGTTATTGTATTTATTATTTATGATAATTTAATCCCTTCAATCTGGGAATATGAACCCTTATTTAATGTTTGTGTGGTTAACCGTTCTGTAGTAATACGGTCCAGTCCTTCCGTTATCACATGAACTGTTTCGGTCCAAGCTTGTGGTTGGATCCAAGACTTTCCAGGAAAGGAAAGTAGACTTCTTAGTCTAAGTGCGCCACCATCTCCTCTGGTGACCATACAAGGACAGTATCGCCTCACAGCAGATATCAGGTCTGCTCAATTCCATCACTTACCCAAAAACAACAAAAAAAAAAAAACAAAACAGGAAAGATGTACAGATTTTGATACCTCCTCAGGCTAATTGATCATCTCAAAGTACAAATGCTCAGGCTCTGCAGAGGTCTTAAATAACAGCTTACAAATATGGGACTGGAGTTTGTGTTTACTTTCTTTCAATCAGTCCCCAACAGAGCAGATTTTAAAGACTATTGTGTAACAGCTTAAGACAGTGATGGGCTGGGAAATTAATTCACAATATAAAAGAGAAGACGCCTGGATTTAATCCTACTAATTAAACCAATTAATAAAAGGCGCCTCAGGTAATCGTGACGTTACAAAAGCGCAGCCTGAATTTGGTTTTGTCCAGCCAGTAAGTGATCCTGTCAGGTGTTTCGGCCTCCGGGTGGTGACCCTTGACCCCGCCATTCATAACAGAGCAGGTTTTCCAGGGAGTGACGTCGCATCGTTAACATTTCCACACTTACCCAAAACATCAGCGGATCTGTGCCGAGCGATGAAACACGCGTCGTCCCCATAACACATCCCTTTCTTCAGGATGCCTTTGCGGAAGTCCTTCCCGAAGCCGCAGCTCGCGGTCACCAGGCTGTAGTCGCGGCCGTCTGTCTGAGAAAGTCCGCCGATGACCGCTCTGGCCACCAGTCTGCCGTAGGACAGCACGGACAACATCCCCCACGCGCCGGCTCCGACCCCGCTGGCAGCACCGCTAGCTTAGTGGCGACGCGAACACAATAATGTTGACTTGCTAGCGAGCCCGGAGATGCGCTGCTGAGAGAGAAAGACGCTGCCGCCGAAGAAAACAGGCGTCACGCCGCGCAGAGACAATACCTCACGCGCAGATTTCACGCTTCTTCTCTGTTAACTGAAAGTTAAATAAGAAAAATCAAACCAAGTAGCCGCCTCTTCTACTTAAAGAAACCTCGAAGTGTTGTCTGTCAGTGGCCATGGTGCAGCTCCCGTCTCCGAGACACGGCATTACACAAAATGTGAACCAGCCAGCGTGTGGCCTCATACCACTCTCCGCTGCGCGAGCACGGTCTTGTGACTGCTTTGACGTCAGAGCTCGTTACGCAATCAACGTTTCCTAATATGGATATGTAACATTGTGTTCTTTTCCTCAAAAATCTAATTTGCAGATAAAAACTGCTATAAATTAAATTAAAACTGATCCCATATCTTTAAATAAAAAAACATATATTTACACATTCATAGACGTATATAAAGGCCTGTGCATAGAATAAGTACCAAATCATTGTCACGTGTAATTGCGCGCACACACACATACACGTATATATACATACATATATATATATACATACATATATATGTGTGTGTCTATATGTTTATTATTAAATTAGTTAAATTAATTTAATTAAACAAATTATTATTTGTTTGACTGTATATGTCTGATGTGTTAGCAGTGTTTGCAAAAAATATTGGTTTAAGCTAAAAGCAGTTAAGTGCAGTTTAAACTGTAAATTATGGGCTGAATTATTTTATTTTATCTGCATTTTGTCATGACGTTTGCAGCAAAAATAATAATAATTAAAAAAAAAACAAAAACAGCGTTAATCCGTTCAGAATTTGAGTAATAATGGATTAAACGCCGTTTTGTTCATTGCGCATGCTCAGAGCAGAGCGGCTGACCGGTCCGCATCACATGACGGCAGTATGACGTCATCATGCTAATGCTCGCCTCTGCTAACAGACATCTCTACTCACCAGGTCCGGTCTTCCCTCAGCGTGCAGGTGGTTGGTGGCGCAGGTGGAGGCATCAGTCAGGCGGAACATGAGCTGAGTAAAGACAGAACAGCGGCTTCCATCCACCTACAACCCTGTTCCGCCATGAGCCTCCAGACCGGAAGTCCTGAACATGATCTCGCGATAACGCAGTACAATCCCGCGATAGTTCATACCTGCAGAATGTGATGAGCTTAGGTAAAACACCTGGGATCCACCCACACGTTTAACTTGCGGGCTGCAGCTGTTTCTGCTTCAGGAATACAATAGACTGATGGTCCAGAAGAGAGGGACGGACCGAGCAGACATTTACGTTCTACTGGGAATAAAATACGATGTTTACGTTTCACTGGGAATAAAAT
>JAVQJG010280671.1:0-28559 GCA_036024015.1 Craterocephalus amniculus
CCCCCCCCCCCCCCCCCCCCCCCCCCCCCCCCCCCCCCCCCCCCCCCCCCCCCCCCCCCCCCCCCCCCCCCCCCCCCCATTCCCACATGAGCTTGTTACATGGCCAGTAGTTCAAACCACAGCGTGCCCCAGGGAACATGTAACTCTGCCCTGCCTGGTCTTCTTTGCAAGAGGAGATATAGCCCCTCTCCCATGAGGCACATCCATCACTTCCACCCAGCAAATAGAAAATGTCTAAACAACTGCATTTCCCTTACAGTATGAGAATAAATGTAGAAAGGTTAACAACTCAGGCCATTAGATGCAGTCAGCATTTATGGGGTGAGGAAGCCAGGGGCTGAATTGGCAGTGAAAACGAAAATGACCAGTTCCAGTGGTACATGGTCATTATGGGTTACAGATGGACTGGCATTATG
Source organism: Craterocephalus amniculus (assembly GCA_036024015.1). Classification (NCBI taxonomy): domain Eukaryota; kingdom Metazoa; phylum Chordata; class Actinopteri; order Atheriniformes; family Atherinidae; genus Craterocephalus; species Craterocephalus amniculus. The sequence continues at coordinate 417 of JAVQJG010280671.1, forward strand.
GTGTCTGGCTGCTTGAATCAGGGCTCCACTGTAGGCAAACTTGACTGAGATCACCTTGCTAACTACCCACGCATAGCTGTCAGAGCCAGGAAAGCGACTGCCTAAACCCCCACAAAGAATTTCCCCAAACCACATCACAGCAGACCTGGAAGAATGACAATGTTCTAGTTGATTCACTGTTTCGCACATATAAGCTGACATAACCATGTTTGGATTAAAGGGACGGCAGCAGCAGATTTTAATTCCCCTAAAGACCTAACAGGAACCCAAATGTTATATTAACGCAGACAGCAATATTGTAAAATGAAACTGATTATTTTATGATTAATTTCATGTTGAAAGAATACCATTTTTTTGTTTTCAGATATCTGAAGAAAGGGAAAATCATTTCATCTAAATTTTATGACCAAACATTAGTTTCAGAGCTCTCACCGCTTCCTGCCAGACACACGTGATTAATTTGAAAACAATCACTGTTGTGAATTCTATGTGCATTCATTCTATGTTATCATTATCCACACACATATGCAAAATTTTTACTGCGGCCTAACTTGCAGTCACCACCAAAGACCCTTCAATCTCCTTATTTCTTTCAATGTGAAAAAATAAAATGAGTACTGACGCACCTTAACATGTAGGCATGTGTGCTTTTTCTTCTTTTCTTAGTTTATGCAGAACTATTACAGGAAAACCGTTCAAGTTTAGAAGTTTAGAGGAATAATATATTCATTTCTCACGCACAGATACACAATGACAACCTGAGAAGGCATTCAGGCATTCCGACAGCAAGTGTGTTTTGCTTTCAAGTAGTGTCAACATTAATCAGAAGTGATATGAAACCTGAAGCAAATGGCTGAATGAAAAATATTTTCAGGAATTTAATGATAAATAGACTGCAGTTGATCATATTATGACCCACTTCAATCTAAAACAAATGATCCATATAGGAAATTTTCATCTCTAGCCAGGTAAACATGTCAGTAGATTTCAGATCACAAAGGAGAACAATGTCTGCAGTGTATCAGAGTACATGTTAGGCATGACACTCTGGAGTAGAGGTCGACCGATTTATCGGCATGGCCGATATATCGGCACCGATATGACGTTTTTCAAACTATCGGTATCGGCTAAACTTGGTGCCAGCTATCCGCCAATATCGGCCGATAACGTCCGATACCTGTAATTTTCCCCACAGCGCCATAAACTGTTTCTTCCCCGCGCTGCTCTCCTTCCCTCTGCCCCGCTCACTACCTGAGGGGATGGGCTGCTGCTCACTACCCGAGGGGAGGGGCTGCTCCACTCACTCAGACCTGACACACACACAGCATGAGAGAGAGACACGGGCTGTGCAGCAGCAGCAGATAGGAGAGAAGTGAAGCAGAAAACTCGACGAAACGCGTAAGTTCAATAAAACCTTCACGAGTTAAAAGTCAAAACATGACGTGCTTTGCGAAGGCAATAAGCGCCGCCTGTTCATCAAGCATAAACTTCAGCAGAAACAGCGCCTTTTCCACCAGCATGTTCTATGAGCACTAGAGGTGTGCGATACCGAGCTTTTTGGTATCGATCCGATACAAAGTAAATACAGGGGAAGCTGCAAACCTGAGGTACTCCGAGCGATGTTGCAATTCTCGTGTAATGAGTGCGAGCTACGGCAAAGTCGCTGAGCAGGTGGTAGGGTGCCAGGCGCAAAGCGCCGCGCATCCGCTCCTTGGCGCTTGCTCGCCGCTGCCGCGTTGCGGTTGGTTTTGAGGGGTGAGCTACCGTGCGGCTGTTTGTTGCCGCGGCAGCCACGTGACGGTGCAACAACAACAGGGGAGGGGGAGGGGGAGGCGCTGCTCCATGCTGTGGGACACAGCGCAGTGCTGCTCTCAGAGAATTTACTTTGATCGCAGCAGTCAGTGCGTACAGGAGAGGGGGCATTGAGTATCGATATTTTACATGGGTATCGTTTGATATATATATTAGCGTTTGGTATCGATATTATCGATACTAGGATCGATATGCCCACCTCTAATGAACACAGCGCTTGCTAAGCTAACAACACACAGCTCGTGCTGGACCCGCTAGCCGCGCGATAGCACTTTCTAGCACTCAGCTCAGGGCTCGCTAGACCCCCCCCACCCCCCACCCCCCTTCAGCTCTATGCTTCGGCGCTGTCCACCCCCCAGAAATAACAGACTTTATGTATCTTCTGTGACACACCATACCAGCTGATTAGTGCTCACAGCCTAACTGGAAAAATAAATGTTTACATCCTTTCACTATACATTTTATGATTGTGTTATTTTATGATTTGTTTTGTTACACAGTGGATCACTTACAAAAATATGAAGTATCACTTAATTTCCCCATATTAAAGTACAAATTAAATTTTCTATGTAGATTTCATTATATATTGAATAAATTAAAAAATATATGATACGAATACTATATTAATCACATATATCATAACTTATATAGTGTATATATATATATATGTGTGTATATTAGGGGTGGGCATAGATTAATTTGTTTAATCTAGATTAATCTCACAGCAATCTTGGAGTTAATCTGAGGCTGGCCTTCTTGAAGTTGAGTAGTAGCGTGAAATGGGAGATTAGCTCATCAACCTCAAGAGTTCCAAATGGAGGAAAGAAAAGATGTTATTTCAATTCTTTAAAATCAGAAGGCTAACTAAAGACTCTGGACTGGTCACTCAGCTCTCAGACAAAAAACAAAACTACATGTTGTGCAGACCGTCATTGTATTCTTGCAATCTGGAAACATGGTTTGTTGCAAACATTTTTTGACAATGCTTACAGTGCAGGAAGAAGTGCTATAAAAGTGACATAAAACTCATTTTGGGTCCATTTTGGGATTTGACCTGATTTTGACTCTTTACACTACAATTAAAATATCACCTTTTTCAGACTCCCCTGTAAACAAGCACCGGCCACTGGCCCGTGTAGTTGAAGTGAAAATGGGGTGGTTGGTCGGAAATGTTGGGAAATCGTCAAACAAGAAAACGTTGTTGCTACAAATTTGTATGCTTGAGGGTTTGTTCTGTGGATTTTGAGTAGAGGAAAATAAACGCACTATAAGGTTAAGGACAACGGCAAAAACTTTTGTCTACATTACTGTCCATTATCACAAACGGTGCTCTTCATGCACATAGAAAATGATGTATGTCGCACAAGGAGGACATCATGGTTGGGTGTATATCCGATACAGGCTGTTTAAAAGATCGGATACTGATTGGATTTGGACTACCTCCTGATGTGGCCCAAATCTGTGAAACTATCAGATTTGAAGTGGTTTAGGGTGTTAAAACCAGTATCAAATTCTGTGCCACTTGAGGGCAAAAAGAACAGATATAGGTTATTATTAAATGGCAATGTAAACAGAATCTTAAATTTGCTAGAAAGTACACAATGTCAGCATAAGAAGATTAGTGTAAGAATCATTTTGGCGGTCTGCCAGAAAGTGTTGTGAATTAAAACAATAAATACAGCAAAATGGTTCATTGAGTGGTTTACTTTAACTCCCTGAAATATCTCAGCTTGTAAAAACAAGTTCTTTGATGACTGCTAGGCAACAGTTGCATTACAGTGTTTTCACTCCAAGACGAACTCATTCCAGAGTTCTTTGTAAATATTAATAATTTGGACGTATAAAAATGGGAAAGTAAGGCCCAAGTTTGAAAGCACCAAAATGTTCCTTTACAGCTTTTGGCTTTGGATGATTGTTTACAGAAAGGTTTCAGTCCAACCGAGACTCCTCTCTTTTTAGTGTGAGCTACATCATAAATAATTTGGAAGAATTTTAAATGACTTGAGAATCTGATGCGGCAATGATTTATTCTTTTCTTTTCCAGCAGCAACTTTCCTGCTCTTTTTGTCTATTACAAATTGTGTTATACTCTTACATTCTAAAACCATGCATTTCTAGAATAAATGGTGATTGTACAAAGGTTTCAGGTGTTTGTGTGCGTGTGTGTGTCTGTGTGTGTGTGTGTGTGTGTATGCATGACCATTCATGTCTCTGTTAGCAATGCTATGGACTTGTTGCCTGTCAAATGCTTATTTCTCTTTTCATCCATTATCAGTTGGAAATTGCTCCATTTTTTTTGTAATCAATTACAATGTTTCTTTCCGTTTTTAAATCCTCAATTACTGAAGTTTTAATCAACCCGACCATCATGCTAGCTCACTCATGTTGAAAAAATGTAATAAATATATAGAATTTACATGAATATATAAGATCGGAGTGTTGGCTTGAACACAGGAACACTTGAACATTGGAACCAGAACATCATTTCACATTAAAAACCCTTTCAGTATATGATACACCTCTTCATCTTTGATATAAACCAGTCAAGCACTTCTGAGAGATGCTTGCCAAACATTTGTAACCCATAAATCAATGTCCATGTCACCATAGGAACAGCCATGTCAGCTTGACAGGAAGTCAATAAGACATGTCTAACACAAGTCCAACCCTTACTACAGTGTACCCCATTATAAACATACGCATGTTTTATACTATGCCAAAAACGTATCTGACCAGAGCCAAACCCATCCAAGATGAGGTGTGGGTACGATTTAGAGGCAGGGATGCCGGTTTTCTTCCGTCTACCTAGACTGGGAAGCTTAGTGACAGCCCAGGCACTTTCACAATCAATAAAACATGCTCAATTCCCTGCGTAATTACTGGATCCAGCATGTTCTCCTATCTTTCTCCTTGTATGCTTGCATTCACTCCACACATTGTTCAAGCATTACTCCCTCAACTGCTGGCCTAAATAAACCAAAAAATTACATTGTGCACTTGAGTCATGAGCTTTATCTAATGAGCAAAAAAAAAAAAAAAGGTGAGTATGATTCTGTAAGTAAAAACAACTAAGGTGTATAGGCTGAAACTATGCTGCTTCTTTAGCAATGGAAAACACCTTGAATTGTACAAAGTGCTACATAAATAAACTTGCCTTGCCTTAAGAAAACGGTTTTAGTCAATATGTGGGGAAAAGGCTAAATAAAAAGGAAATTCAAAACATTTAACCTAGCTAGTATTAGAGAAATATCAACAATGTGCAGCTAACATGCATCCCCCTCTTTGAAGGTGATGGACAGTAGCCAAAGTCTTGAGCACAGCCGTGACAGTTGCTCTTCCTGTGCAAAACAGAGTTAGTCTCAGTATCCTACCACAAACCATGGGCAGACAAGACTCAACTTCCTGCCCCTCCGTTTCCTGTTATTCAGGACTCTTCTGTATGCCCTCTGCAGGGGGAGGTGGTGGAAAGGAAGAAAGGGAGGGACTACCTTTGGGACACCCTTTCCTTCTGATCCCTCCACTTATTACCTTCCTGAGTGTAAGTCCGAGACTAAACAACAACAGCTCATCTCAAGTGGCCTCACTCAGTGTGTTAACTGTATTTACTGGAAGGACCATTACACAGGCTGGTTGGGCAACCTGCGCAGGACCCTCAGCCATTTGTTTTCCACTAAGTAGATAAAGACCTTTTTTGGTTATTCAAACACTCCACTGGTTACATAAGAATGGATTACGGGTCTCACAATGCAAATATACAGTGAAACAACAAGAGAAAAACTGAAAAGGTAGCAGCCTCTTGCAGTAATCTGATGTGCATTCATGGTAGGATCCTGTACGCTAATTCATGACTAAAAGTGAGGAAGGCTAAATCAATAGTTTTACAGATTTGCTTCAGTGTCATCTTGACACCAGTGCAGTAGGGAAAAGAACATCCACCTCTTTGTTCTTGCTTTCATCAGGAGGTGCTGTACCTGGAAATGGGGCTGTTGGCCTGAGGGGAGTGGAGGCAAGCCAGCCCTCTCCCCGCTCTCTCCCTCTTCCCTTTTGTGAGGGTACGCTTATCTGCCTCTCCAGCAGTGAAAAGCAGGATTGTGGCCCTTGCAGCAGCATCAGTAGTGTTAATGTCTCCTGATGCTAATCTGACACACGGCTGATCCCTCAACAACCACTTTCTTCTTCCCTTCTTTTTAAGCCCACCCCTTTCTTTCATTCTATTTTGCTTGCTTTTTCGCATGATTTATTCCTTTCTTTTTTCTCTCTTCCTTTCTTTGAACTCATGTTATACATTCCCTCACCTCAGTTTCCAAGGCGACTAATGAGATATAATTAATAAGAGCTATTGCAAGGGCATTTGAACAAAAAAAAAAGAAACAAGAGGCTTTGAGAAATGTAAAAAGGGGCAGTCTGCAAAAAGTGGAAATTCTGCAGCACTTCCCCTTCCTCTGTAAAGCATTGCTAGGGGTGTCATTTCTCATAGAGAGGAGTGATTTGAATAACATTTCAAGGAAAGATTAAGATTAAGATTAAGATGGTTGTGCTATGAACACCCTGTAGGTGTTGAGAGAATTACAAATTCAAATAGTTTACATAAAAGAGAACTCAGTCACTAAAAGATTTGAAAAGACAGAGCGAGCGACAATAAATCTAAGGCTGCTTATAGATTTTATCCTTGTTCGTTACTTGTGTTAATTCATAATATAATCACTAATCAGTTTACATCAGACTCAATCAATTAAGATATAAAAATGCATTGTTCAAAAGGGAGCAGTGACCTGCACAGTAGGGACAGTCACAAAGCCCGCACTGAGAGGCTGCACGGAAATGGCAGCCAAGCAGACAGCGAGTGGTTAATCTGCCCTGATGACTGAAAGCTCAGTCCAACTCTCCGATGACCCAGCTGTAATCCCACATTGGATCAATGCAAGTTCAAACAATCCTCCATGCTGCTAGCACCTTGCTTGGACTGGGGGGTTGGTGCAGTAAGACAGGGACCAGGAGACAGAAAGCTACTTATCACCTCCAAAATGACATCAAAAGGAAAGAAAGCCCACAGGATGAACCTGCTCTCACTGAGAAAATGTGCAAGGGCCGCATTATACAGATGACTGAATGGAAATTATGTCGCTCCTTCAGATAAATACCAGACATGTATCCAATCTACCAAATATGAATGACGATGAGTGGATATAACAACCAATAACCGAAGGACATCATATGCTGACAGCCTAACAAGACAGGCATCCTCGATCTCTCTCTCGCAGCACTGTCAGGGGATGAGAGGACTATGCAAGGTGACTTTGACTAAGTGCCTAGGGGGTTTCATGAGAAAATGCCATTGACATTACATTAATTTCATGTCTCTTTTTTAACTGACTTAGTGCCACAGAGCACATGATAGCACAAAAAAATGAAACAGACATTTTGCCTTACCTTCGAGGCACAGGCGGCAGAGATCTAGAGGCCAGGAAGACAACAGTGACGAATAGGTAACATGATCTTCTACCAACACACTCCTATTTTTAAGAGTCATTCAACAGAGAAATGAGACATTCGCCCAACAGAGAAGGATAAATGCTCATCGGAAACTTTTCCACTGCACTTCACACTTGTTTCGGTTTGATAACAGGTCGTGTGTGTGAAAGTGAGATGGAAAGAAAGCACGAGGAAGGTTGGGGAGAGCTGGAGACAGAAGGCACTATGTCTGTGTTAACTATGTAGGAAATCGTAAGAGAAACAAGACTAAAAGAAGCAACCAGCGCTCATCCCATCCCACCTCTGTGGTAGTGTGCGGTGGCAGCGTTGTAACATAATTACTGCTGGGACACTTCTATTCCCAATGATCCATTTGCGTCAGTCAGGTTTTCAAGCCCAGCCAATGAATGGATTCTCAGTTTCTCAAGGATAAAGAGATGACCCTCACCTAACAGTTATATCCATTTCATGTAGAAAAGCTACTCTCCTCCTCAAGGTAAATCCCTTGATGCATATTGGAGTGAAACTTTTATGAACAAAGAAAATGATGAGAACTTCCACGATGCAAGGGCAGTGTGATGAATTATGTCTCATTAAAAATGAATGCGATTGACAAAGGAGAAATATTAGACAGAACAGTTCAGTTGCTTTAGTGCACCATAACGCCTGTTTTAGCTACGGTCACACTTACGTTACAGACTTGAGTGCCTCGTTAAAAAAAAAAAAAAAAAAAAAAAAGATGAGCACCTGGAAAACCTTGGACAATTTTGATGTGAAAAAAAATCACTGTCCTTAGTGTGACTGAGTATTGGGTCCTCAACTTTTTTCATTTCTTTGGACCATCATTGAATCATTCAAGAGAATAGGTAGGAAAGGTTTAACGATTGATAAATCATTTTATAACCACATGGCAGCTCTGTGAATCATAATTAAATCGAAGTATGAGGATTCTTGTGCTCCTCTACTCTTTCATTCGTTCACTGTAATGGCTAAATAATTTTGAAACTTTAAATGGATCAGCAACAGAGCAACAGCAGTAAATGTTGGTGAGAAAAGCAAAAGTTTGTATTCTTCATGTTTGTTAATTGTTAAAATTGTTTATCTTGAGATGGAAAACATCCAAGACAGAAGTTTAGTTCTTTGTTTCACTGTATATTCTTTGTTTACATTTATGAAAATCAGTGCATATTTAACTAGACAATACATGTCAGATTGAAATATAAAACTTCAGAAAATAAGTCATAAAAAATGGAGTGATCTACGTGTCCTGTGAGTAATCAGCTGGGGAGATTTTATTTAAGTCTTTGAATTTAAGTTCACCTGTTTCGACGCATCTTTTTAAAACTATTTTCTCAAAATGAGTCTTTTCTTCATATTCATTCCTGTAACTGGAATACAATAGATATAAGTGAGACTACTCTCTCTGTCTCACTGCACCATAGAAGAAAGCATCAATGTAGCATGAGGAATTTCTCTTATAGGCTGACCTATCGACCCTTAGAAATAATCTCTAGCCAGCCTCCAGACTGTCATGCCATATTTGTAAAATGCATCTGACAGACTAATGGTTAACTACTTGCTTCACATTAACCCTGTTGGTTTAACAAATTACATGTTGGAGCTAGGCTCTTATCATCAACCTTCCTTATGACAGCGTGTCACTTTAACAAGTCTGTGTCTTGACATGGCACAACATCCATAGCCAATACTCTTAATGAATGAACACTTCCTGTCTCACATTTTGCTCTAATAAAGTTCCAGTACATGTTATAGATCCAAGTATCTATATTCTGAAGTCATTTTTTTCTTTTTCTTCTTTTGCATACTGCTCTCCCCGTTTTCCTGACAGACACTAAGATGCAAACACAAATAAAAACGAATGCATGCATGGTCCTAGAGGTTTATGAATTTGCATAAATTTGCGATGAAGTGCTGCGGTCTGATACGGGATGATGGCATGTGTCCATTTGCATGGTTGTCGATCACAAGTCGGAATTCTCACCAGGGAACAATAGTAATGCCAACCCCATAGGGAGCAACAGTCTCCCAACCCCCCCACCTCCCCCAGGATCCCTACAGTCTGTGTTCAGTGTCATGGCAGCCTTTTGATGTTGCACAGACCGCAACTCAAAAAATGGTAAACAGCAAAAGATGAACCAAGATCTTCCTCCAGGGGGGAATCCACAGTGTGAGGATATTAGGAATGTTATGCATAATGTGTCTCAGCAGCAGCATGCTTACCCAATCTCAACACCGAGAACCCAGATTAGACTTCTAGATATTTCATCCTCCTCTAGTGTTTCCAAAAGTTTTGGTGCACATACATGTGGTCCATATTGTTCATGACGACAGATAAAATCTGCAAGCAAAGTGTGCCTGCTCTTAATGGAAGAAAAAAACTGAAAAAGCTGAGAATAAATATTTGATTTTCTCTTCCCATTTTTATCTTCCACTCAATGCCTCTTTCCCACAGTGTTCCATTACATAAAAGGTTTATGCAATCTGAGCAGTGAGGATGGCCATGAGTCATAACAACAGTCAGGAGCTCGCTTTAGTAGCACTGATTCTTTTCTAGCAATTTTATATTATAGAATTAGTATTTTAATGGTCTCACACAGGGTCTGTGCTTCAACCTGTAAGTTCTATGTAAAGCATTTCAAATAAAGCCTCTGCTCACTCGTTTCCCAACAGAACATGACAGACAGATGCACGTTTGGCCATACAACGCACAGGGACAAATGAATAATATGTGACGATCTGAATTTGTTTTGCGCTAAATGACAGGACTATCCTTGAAAATTACTGATTCTTGTAAGCACAGAAGGTGTGGTATCGTTTTCTTTTCTCAGTCTGATTCATGTCGACATCGATGAACAGCGCACAGTGAGGAAGTACTCGAAGGAGTATTTCTGCAGCTACAGCCCACAGTTTCTCTCAAATCAGATGATATGTGTTAGCTGTCACATGAATGCTGCGTGCAAAAGAACAGATAGAGAAGGAGAGGACAGACGGAGAAAGAGAGAGTGAAAGAAAAGCCCATAGGCTCCGGATGCGGCTCATCCCTCTAAGAATCTTTTTTTTAAAATTCCAGGTTAGATTCTGGTTCTGAACCCCAGTCTCTGATAGCTCATAGCCCCTGGTCCTCAGCCCCAAGTCCGGCAGCAAGTCCGGCAGCCAGTGATGAATGTTCCTCTCCCCAATCCCTGGCAGCTGAAGCAGAGAATGAGGGGAGGAGGGAAACAAAGTGAGGGAAGACACGGTCTGACATGAATACAGGATGGCAACGGCTCACTGGTGGAAACGCTACACCATTTTCACCTAGATCTGCAGCCCACAGCACACAGATGGAAAGTGGACGGGGAGAAAGGGAGAGGACAGACGGGCAGACGCACAAACAGCGGGCAGACTCAACACCTCTCTCACAGTCACAGTCACACTAAAGAGAGCTGAAGATGCAATGCCAATCATTTCCGAATGCCTTGAATTACAAAAAAAAACCTAACCTCTCTTTAAATAAAAGCTATTTTTAAAAAAAGACAAAAATAGCCTTCTGTTTAGGGTAAAGTGTAAAAGCCAAAAGATATGATATGATAGGTTTTGCTTACGATGCTTGAGCAGGCTTATACTTTCCCTTATATGGACAAGGTCAGCAAGGCAGTTTTTATCCTCCTGAATCTGCAAACCTTCGAGTCTATCTCGATCTGTTGCAAAACTGCTTGACAGAGTCGTGCACCAGGCATTGTAGTGTTCACGCTGCTGCAGCTCAGCCCTAACGGAAGAGAGGAAGAATACTTTGAACTGCAAGTCAGAGCCCCACAGTGGGCCGAAGCAGCTTCCAGCGAGCTGAGGGGGCTGGGTCACTTCCCTTCCCTGTTCATATGCCCGATTTGTGCGGCGGAATAATAGGAGGAATCACATCCCACCCCCCAGCTGTCCTGGTTCACAAGGCTTCTCAGACAGACAGAAAAACAAGGATATTGCAGGCCAGGTCTCCTTCCTGCAGCTCATGGGGCAGAGGAGCTCCAGGAGATCCAACTGGTATTTCCAGCAGCTACTGAAGTTTTAGTCAATGGGCTTGATGTATGAGCTGTGGCACCAAAGTCTCACAGCTGTAATTACTGCAGCAGCCGCTGATAAACACTTTTACACACATTCTACTACTTTCTATCTTGGGTAACATAATGGGAGGTTAGATGAAATGGCAATAAGGGCTGCAGCGGATGCTTTAGATAACCCATTTTAGCCCGCCGTAACAGCACAGCAAAGCCCTTTAACACAAAGAACTTACTGGACTCTTAAGAAAGTTGTTTGTCTGCTGAGGACGCTTTCACTTAAGTGACTCCATGCAAAGCCGGAGCTGTGAAATCTCTAGCGAGTAAAGCTTTTTAAAATCTACAGTTGCGCATCAATAAAGTGGGGTATGTTAGCAATCATGGGAGATCTTTTGATCTAGTAAATTATATTATAATATATTCCTTTGATTCATGTTTTTTTTTTTTTTTCAAAGTCTCATTAAAATGTGGTTAAAACGCAACTCAGCAAAGAGATGTCTTTCTTAAGTTCAGTTTTGCTTTATACACAATTCAACTTAGGAAAATATGGCCACAATACTCTGCAGCAATATCGCCGGACTCTACACATAGCCATACCTCAGTTTTTGGGTATAAAAAGCAAGAAATATAATGACAAATGAAACCACAAGACACATGGGTTTGGGGTATATGTCCTACGAGTGTGGTTCACTAACGTTAGAGATGATGTGCAGCATGATTCTGTGGTTTTTGCAGTCCAGAACCCCAAAGAAAGAGGAGGAAGCAGCTTAAACTTGCAAAATGACTCAACTTGTTAAAAGTGATCATCACCTTCGTTCCGCCACATGCTCCCACAGTTTACCCTCACAAAACCGCAGTGTGCATGAACTAGTCTTCTGCTTATTTGAGACAGAGTACCATCAAAATTTAGGAACCAGTACAGAAATTATGTCCAGTCACTTAAAAAATAAAGGAAAAAAAGAGGAACATCCTGCCAAGTCTCCTGCTTGGTCCAGGTTGAGGAGGTGTAGAGACCTCCAGCCAAGACTTGTTTGAAAGAGAAGGTGACACAGGAAGAGACAGAGTAGCCTTAAGCTGCTCTGTCCTGCTCAGCAGCACGTGCTGAGTGAGCCGAACACGGTGGCTTACCACCAGAGGTCTCAGTCAAGGGCAGGACAGTTGAAAGGTCAGTGCTGGCTGTCTGGCGGTACAAACGGCACCTCAGCAAGTACTGCTTTCACCCTCCGAGCTTACACCAGTGTTTCCTCTAACAAGTCACAAAATTCTCTTTAGCAGGTTGGAGTGGGGGTTGAATGGCCCAACAACTGTACACTGTCAATCTAACAATGAGAAGTTCAAGTTCAGTATTGTTGCTTTGGTTTATTCTTCTAAATTATGTCCTGGTAATAACGCTTTACTAAAACATGCCAATGCAAAACCTTGGTCAGGGTTAGAAGACTGTCGCAGCTAGGGTTTACATCACGACCATCGGCTTAATGCACCCCTTTTTTTCGGTTGACATGCAGTTGCTCTGACACCCACTAGGGGATACAAATTCCTCTTTATGAACATACAACTATGGGCTCATATTTTGGTGTTTGAAAACTTCAATTTGCAAATCAGTGCAGACCCAATCCAGTGGCTCAAAAAAAAAGAATCCAAGAGAAAAACTGGAACTTCCTTCTAAGTAAGCACTAGAACAAACCATAATTCCCACTATCATAACTTTCACATACAGGATAGTTGCTGGCACACAAATTGTAGAATAAATAAAACAAAGAGATTTACAAAAAAAGAAGAAAAAGAAATACATTTTAAATCTTTCACTAAATTTGAAATAAAAAATCCAGTTTTCTGTTTTAAATTAGTCTACTTTTTTTAGTAAATAACGGAATTGAATTGAAAAGAATTACACTTCATGAATCTTAGGAAGTGCAGAAAACAATTATTAGCAAATAAACAATATATCTATCTTGGTTTAAAGAATTAACATGTTGTCTGTTTATTGACCAAATAATTCTTTCCTCTTCAGTGTACAGGGGACAGTCTACAGTTAACTGTGGTCTAAAACATTATCCACCAGGCTCAAGATTCTGCACGTAAGCTCCAGGTCTCACATGGGAGCGCTGGAATCTCCGTATTGATGACGGAGCTCCAATAAACAATGATTCATGTTGTTAAGATGCTTTAGTTAAACAACGGTAAAGCTAAACGGTAACAATAAGCATCACCATGCCTCTGACATATTGCTTTGTTTATTTCAATGAAACTGCTGCCAGCTTTTGTAACTAAAATAGCTGTACATTTAAAGAAAAAAGATTACGAAAACTGTTGTCAGTGAACACAAACACATCCTACGATATTTTTCACACAGCAAAATCATCAAAAACGTCCTTTAAGCACATACTTTTAAACCAAAACTCCTTGCAATATACTCTACAAGCTCTCCTCACATGTCACAACAATTCTTCAGGGATTAAGCATCTTACTGAGCCAAGACAGTTAAAAGAAAAAAAAACTCAAAAAACATGCATAAGATGTCAAAATATATTCAACAATCACATCCCGTTGTATGCCATCATAATATCTGTAGGGGTTTTAATTTTCTCTCTAAATCTGCTGTATAAAAGAACATCTTGGCTTACCAAACAATCAGAGAAACACTATCCTCTTTATTGGACCAGAATGTTCTGCATCTATCTCTTATTGTGCACTCAATGCATCCTTGGCTTTGAGCTCTCTGGTTTTTTTGTCCTCCTTGGTAGGAAAAAAAATGTCCTGGGAGGAGGAGAGTGGAGGAGAAAGACTTTCACTCAATGATTCAGAGGCATCGTGTAAACGCCAGCATTCTCTTTCTGACAACCAGCGTTAATTGCAGATCCGACTCGCCCACACACTCCACATTTCTCCTGGAAGGAGAGGCTGAGACACTGAGATTGAAGTGGGATGAGGAGAGCGGTAAAAGATGCTGCAGCTGCCCATTACTCGCACCATCACCACCTCTCATTTCTCCCTTTTCACTGAGAACTTGTCCTAAGACGCTAACAAGCACTTACGCACATTTGCAGGAACACGCGCAGGGCCACAAAAAACAACGTCTATCAAGACTAAAATGTTTCATAAACAGCAACAGTCATCAGAGATCTATCAGGCAATAATATCATATCCTTGATTAAATGATGCAGGGCGAAATCTAATAGTCCTATCCTCAAACCTCTCTGTGTGTTTGTGTAATGGCCAAAGCAGAACATCTGGGGTCTCTGAGATTAGAGCAACAATTCGCAGCATGTAAAGACATTTCTAATGGCTCTATCTGTGACTTCCCTGCTTTGGCTAATATAAGACATTAATTGTTAACTTGATTTCAGCCCAGTAAAAGAATCCCTCATCCACACATTAGACATAACAGCTCACGTGATGTGGATCATGAGCAACAAGGCCCATTACTGGCAAGGCCCGGGGCAGCATGCAAGCTAATGACTGCAGATTGGATGGTACTTTAATGCTTTGCTTTAGAAATCATTGGCAACCAGCTGGCACGGTAATGTGCATGCCGTCTGAATAGCAGCAACATAAAAATGACAGTTAAAAATACAAGTTTGCTTTAAGAGCGCTGCAATGACCTGGATCCCTGAAGATTTCCTTTAACAACTCATGTTTGCTGTGAGCGAGTGGATTCGGCTGTAATGCCTTGAGAACCTGTCTGTAAACAAAGTTGCCCAGTAGGGACAATAAAATTACTAGGACTTGAACTTGAACGTTACGACAAAAGTTGTCATTGACTGATCCTGATGTTCGAAAGACACATTGTGTGCAGGAAAATATTGACACCTTGGACACAATTTTTTTTTACGTGTAAACAATACATCAAATACACACCGATGTAACTGGATTTTATCCACGCAATACAAAATATCTTTCTACAACAGGCTAAAACATGCAAGATCCCCTTAATCCTTCCCACAGACTTTCTTCATACCAGTATTAACTTGCAAGTTAATAGAGAACGATTTCAGGTCGGATTACAACTGAATAAAAAGTTCTCCCTCAGTGTAACATTAATGAGGCATGTAGGGTGAAAGCATACACTGAAAACATGTGAGAAGGTCAGGTTACTCTTGGCCGTTTCCCACTCCAGCCAGAGGTTAAGGTCATCAGAGTGCCAGAGACTCAAAGAGTCACGAGAGAGTAAGGGTCCTCTCTGATACAAGCTCCTACACTGTTATTCCCTCACACCATGTACTGTCCTGCTGCACATTATACTTTTATTCTTAAAATCATATAAAGATCTGAGTGAGAAGTTTACAAGACAGAGAGAAACTTCACTTGAATTTACACCTCTGCTAAGCTTAGGTCTTATTAACCCTCACACCTTCTTTTAAATAAAATAATAAAAGAATAGCCGGCCTGACTCTGTTCATGGTTTAAAAGCACGCAGCTTGGGAAATAATTCCTGTTTATACGGAGCAATTTAAATAAAGGCTGGTCGTATAAGAATGATTTAGCCATGCGCTATTTAAATGAGGTTGCGTGTTTTTAAAAGCTGCATGACACGGAAACATGCAATTTACAGTAAACACATTGTCTCACAACTCTCATAACCACGATACAGTCACTGTGTGAGCAAGCATGATGGCTCCACAGTGTTATTACATACACACTGATTACTGTTTTGTCCCAGCGACGCGCCTGTTTTACAAGGCACAGCTTAACATTTCACTTTCCGAAACACACGAGTCACTCTTAGAGACTTTTAAGACTCCCATTTGACAAATCCCGCAGAAGCTACAGTACAACTCATTACCGGTGTGACATGAAACTTTCACCATTGGCAGATATCAACAGAGCGCGCGCGTCTGACTGCACCCTTTAACCTGGCAGAGGCACTTGGACATTTTATGGCATCGACGGCTCACTAATTCGCTGTTACTCGTGATAAACGACACGACACGACTCTTTACATTATGTATAGCCAAAAAGAGACGCACGTAGAAGGTAGACAGATTGATATAACGTCTCCGAAATCCACTCTACGTCTCCCTCTTGCGCTTTTCTACTCTCACTCTCTGTGGCAGTATCGCTGCCACACTCCGCAACATTGTTTC
Source organism: Craterocephalus amniculus (assembly GCA_036024015.1). Lineage (NCBI taxonomy): Eukaryota > Metazoa > Chordata > Actinopteri > Atheriniformes > Atherinidae > Craterocephalus > Craterocephalus amniculus. The sequence continues at coordinate 16,837 of JAVQJG010280671.1, forward strand.
TATTTCCGTTACTCACCTTTACTCCCAAGTCAGTCGCTGCTGTATATAGACACTCTATATCGGTGACTCCAGTGGATAAACGTAATTTCAGTTCACATTTACACGCAGCCTGCTATTTTAGGGGGAGCTGACAAACTCAGAAAAGCCAATCTCCCTCTTGTCAGCGAGACTCCTCCCCATCTGACGAACTGCCTCTCCCTCTCTGTCCCCGCAACCCCCTCCCTCTCCGAGTCTCTCTCACTCACACTCACAAAGTCAAAACATGGAGTAAGAAAAGTCTTGTTTTCTTCATCTGACACCCTGGAAAAAATACCAGTTCGGCTTTTAGAAGTCCTGCTGGATTGTAGACAGTGTTTGTAAATAACTAGGCTATATCTTTCCTCCACTGGATTGCTGACCGACTCAGGGGAAAATACATATTCCTTATGATAAAAACTCGTTGAGAATATACAGTTGGAAAACACACTTTCTGCAAATATATGAGCACAGAGACACTGTCAGGCAGGCAGGAAACAATTAGTTGATTCTTTTCTGTTATTTTTCTGCCACACCAACTTTAAATCAGAGCAGCTTTCTTTCTCAAACTGCTTCAGGGCTCGCCCCAGCCGTGTCACATTAGATACTACGTTTGACGTCATATCTCTAAGACAACGGCAATGGAATTCGTTGTAAAAGGCATATCCTCCGGCCAATGATAAGCCGAAGCGCCTGTTGAACAGCCAATCAGAGGCAGAAGGCGGAAGTTGTTTATCTACGTCACGTGTGCATGCGGGATCTGTGGGGGTGTGGTGATTGGCTCGTCCTGATGTTTTTATTGGCATTTGGAGGCAGGTGCGATTGAAGACCGGCGTGAACCCCGTCGTCTCCTGGATTTATGGGTTTAAAATGGATCGGATCAACAGCTGACCAGATGTAAACTTTATACTGGAAGAAATGTGCACAGACAGATGAGCTGTAGCTAGATCTTTTACAAGAGGGGCTTTAGTTGCTGCATGTCCTGAGTAGGATGTGTCTTTTACTGTTTCTTTCAATGACTGCTTACAGTATTTAGCAGAACTATAAGCCAAGGGTTATGTATTACTTCTCTACATTTATTAACTATGCTCTAAATGCATTTTAAGAATTGGAGTTTTGTCAAAGTTTGGAGAAAATCTGTAAGGCCAAAGGGGTATTTCTTTCTCCATTTGCCCCTTTACTTCTAGTGCTTGGATTTCCAGTGTGCCAGACAAGACATGAGTCCCTTAAGCTATGTGAAGCTCCTCATTGTTTAGAAATAATGTTCATTATGCAAATTACTTTTTTTCTTAAATGAATAAATAATCCAAATTGACATAGTTTAATGAAAGAATCATTTGAATCTTCAAATTGCAAGCATTTCCCTGAATAATAGTCTGTAAATCTGAAAATGGAGGTATGTTTGTAGATTATAGAAGCAGCCGTCCACAGAGTCTGTTACCTCTGAAAACAGAATCACTGCTCTGGTCAAATAAAACACAGATGATCCAAGTTAACTTTTTTTTACGTCCGGTGTCATTACACCACATGCTCTTGTAATTAATTAAGAATAACGTTTCACACAAAGCTACATCATTTTAGTCCTGGGCAGCCTGTCAGGGGAACCACCTGTGGTGGACGAGCCGGTCATTCAGTGATTTGAAGGGTGATTCGAATCCTGCAGCTCCCACCTTCAGTCACCTGTCGTATCCCTGGGCAAGACACCTTACCCTCATTGCCTCCAGTGATGGCACCGCTGGTAAAACTCAATTGTAAGTCGCTTTGGATAAAAGCGTCAGCTAAATGACTGTAATGTAATGTAATGAACTGTGCTACTAACAGCTACAAACTGTGATAATAATTTCAGAATGATATTCCTCTAGAAACACAAAATAAAAGCATGATGACATTGCAATGACCAGGATTTAACATGTCTGTCAGATTTGAAAGGACATTCATTGTGTCATATCTACAAATTACTTCACACACAAAACGTAAGACAAAGATACTGGCCTCCTACTCTGTAAATCTGTCTTTTAGATGTTAGATTTCCCTGCTTCAGCCTCCAATTACATCTCCACACTGCCTGTGTCAGGATACGTCATGCAGATAGTATCCCATTGATCCGATAGGATGTGTTTTCCGTTAAGCCGACAAATAAAATATGTGATCAGCTGTTATTCTGCGCATATATAATTAAAAAAAAACAAAAAACTTTTTGCTTTCTGTTTTGTAGATGCTTTCAGACAGTTTCCTCTGTTCTCTCTGACTTTGAGCTGATAGACTTAGTTTCTCCTCATCCTCCCAAACTTGTGCCGGCCACAATATCAGTAAAAATGCAGTCTAAGGTGATTTCTGTAATCTCATTAAATTTCAAGTGAGAATATCATGCAAGACAATAACATACTTCTAAAATTTACACAATCATAGAAAAGAGCTCATTTGTATTGAAATAACTAAAAACTTGAATCAGTTGTTGAACCTGTGAAAGCAGCAGAACGGTTCACTCCACGCTATGTGTAAGAAAGAAATCCCAGTGTTGCACTTGTGTCTCACCTTGAATCAACGCTCTCACAGAACCTGCTGCTCCAATCTCCCTCCTCTTGTGTATATTGACTTTCTTTATCTTGTCTTGTAGCTGTACAACTCTTCCTTTTCTTGCTGCATCTGTGTCAGTCCATCCATTGATTTACCTCAAAGCCAGACCAGCTGGCTTTGGATGCTTCCCCCCGGAGCCCTAAGAGGCCCGTCTTCATACCCTGTTCCTCCTCTTGTCCCTCAGTTTCTCTGCGGGCAGAGTGAGGGGGGCAGCAGTTTGAAGAGTGGGACCCCAGATGGACATAGATACATCGGCATGCGTTGTGTGACGGGGCTTGGCTCTGGGCTCTCTAGACCAGCCACAGCTGTCAGTCATAACTCCAGAAGGTGTTGAGGATTTTTTTCCCTGTCTTACATGGATGAAAAGAACTTTATTGATCACTTTTTCCACATCATGGAGCAAATTTTTACAGAAATGTTCCTTAACTTAAAGGAGCAATATCTGATATTATTTCAATCTTTCTAAGAAAATGTTTTTACACAGTATATTATGTGGTTAAAAAGGCAGAAGTCTCATTTACCCCTTTTAAGTCCATAAAAATGAATGACTCATTGATTGTGTCACGCCAACACTAAAAACTAGCCACATTCACTAACTAAAATGGCCTTATGGACTCATTTTTCTTAGAGAGATCAAAATAATATCTGGTATAGCTTCTTTAAGGCTAATAGTAATGTAAGTCCTGATAGTGCACACATCTTAAAATCTTCAAAGACATCTTTTTAATCTTTGTACATCAAATGTGTGTGTGTTTGCCTTTTTAAATTAAGAAGGATCTGATGTTTATGATGTACTGTATTTCAACCAGCTGCAGGGACAAGCCAAATAATGCCTTGTTCCAGTCGGGCTTTGATGCCGAGCCGACAGCTGGCATTTCCAACATTGCACCAGACCGCAAATAGACCCAGACAATCTTTCTCTCCAATTTAAAAAAAATGTTTACAGCAAGCTTTATTATAGGATATTCAAGTCAAGTTTGATCTACAATTATCAAAGAGAGTGAAAAAAGTCTTCAATGTTGTAAATAAGAAAAGCAGATTTTCAAATTATGTAATTTTCCCAGGCTTGACAGTCGAGTTTTGAAATAGCATTTCATTATCTGGGGCTCATTAAAACAACCTTCCTGAAAAGCTCAGAGCACGCCCCAACAGCATGTCCTCTACCTGCAGCAAACCACGCAGTCACTAGGCAAACATAAGCATTTTTGACTTTTCAGAAAACAACTGTGAAATAAAAAGTGAGATTACCTACTGCAAATACAAGTGTGACTTTTTACGCAGCACAATGAACAAGTTTTTTTTTTTTTTTTTAAAGGAAAGGTGCAAGGAAAAGTGAGAAATATGTTCGCAGGCTATACCACCATTTTTTGATCTGGAAGAGGTTTATCTTTGAAAAAGAATTCATGTTTTCCCAGTCTTAATTAAACTATCTAACAGATTTCATATTTAGATTTTCAATAGAGTTGTATGAGAATCTAAGCAGCTGTATGTTAGATAATCAAGATCAAGGACTAAATATTCTCCATGAGTCATAAGCATGAAAGTCTTTCCCCATCCGCCACTGTAATTAAATGTAACCAAGGTCTCCGAGCTCCAAATATCACACAAGTGTTAATGTGAAGGAGTGACTCTTGAAATGCTATAGGTTTCCTGAGGATAGTGGAGCTGATAATACTCAGCTCTGAGCGGCCCAGAGAATGGTGGCCACTTAGTGGTCAACTGCAGGCAAATGTTTTCAATGCAAAACGAGACAAAGTGGGTTCAGTGTTTATTATCCAGATTTAAATCCACAAGATGTTTTTGTGATGTTTTTTAATGTTGAATCTCAGTTCTGTACAACTTTGTCGCTTTGCGCTAGGTTATGTTGCATGTCTGCAGTCCTCCTAAGGCAGAGAACGACAGGATATAAAAGTCTTTATGAGGAGCTTATGATCCCTCTTGAGATTACCTGTCTCTTGGGTTTCTTAATATATTCATGTCTGTTTATCACACTGCTCAATGCTTGTCAACTGCATGGGGGAATCGCTCAAACATCCACCCTGTCTTGTTGCTTGATGGCCCCTTCTTTCCCTCCAGATGTGCTGAGATCCAGATAACAGGATTTCTTTAATTATCTGCGACATTCACATGAGTATGTAGTTCCATTTATGTAGTTTCCATCGAAGTGAGCTCATTAAAATTTTAACAAGGTCAGGAATGAAACAGCTCTTGCCGTTATTCATTTTCTCCCTAATTTCAAGTATTATTCAATTAATCACCTGAAATGACTCAAATTATTCACAGTGCCATACGTTGATGGGTAATATGAGCAAATTTTATATTCATAAATATACATGCATTTAAATCTAACAAGAGCCAAATGTTTTTTTCGGAGTAAGAGCAAGTCAAGTTAGAGCCAGAAAAGGAACAACGTTCAGCAACATGAACATGGTTTTTCCGCTATGATATGAGACTGAAGCATCATTTTGTACTTAGGCACTTCACTGTTGGCTAATTTCACAGATCCTCTGACATGATGATTGCATCATATGCAAAAACATGTCTGAATGTGTCTGTGTACGTGTGAGTTTCTGACATTGCCAAAGCCAGTGAGCAGGTGCCATCACTTCTCATTTCCACCATTCACAGTGAAAAGACATGTTGAGGACAGGCTGGATCAAGAGAGTCTGTGAAAGTGAATTTGTGCAAGATATCACGATGACGTTTGTATAGCTGTCAGTTTCAGCCAGACTGGAAAAAAAGAAAATACACACACACACACACACACATGTATATACATATATATATATATACACATATATATGAGACTATATATATATATATATATAAATATATGTATAGGCTACCAAGAAGTCCAAATGAATAAAAGGTATTAGTTAACTTATCGGTGGCAAATTGGAACCCATAAGAAAAGAATACTCTAACTATCCTAAAGTGGTGTTAAATGTATCAAATGAAATATTAATGCAAAAGAAATTTTAGGGGAAAACAAACTTGTTCTGATATCTGTTCCTTATTAATACACACAATATGCACTACAAGAAGCTCCTGCTGATGCCTACAAATACATGTTGGTTCAATATTGTCCAAAAGTTTGTCCAGGCTAGGTTTTGTGTTTGTATTTTTTTTAAGATACATGAAAAAATTTACTAATAACTTCTGCAACAGCGGCTGTAGCTATACCCTCATGATGCTTTTTTACTCTACAAGTCATTTCAGAAGATCCACCCTATCCTGCAGTTGTAGGTACACGATAAGTTCTGCCCAAGCATTATGACTCACACCGGGCATAGAACAGATATACAATGCTAATCCACAAGCTATAATTTGGTATTCATGTTGTACAAATGTGCTTCAGTAAAATCCCTAAATCTTTTTGGCGAGTGTAGTCGAGGAAGTCGTGCAAGCATGTCATCTACCGTGAAAAGGCGGTGAGACGGTTGAGCATTGCAAGGCTTTGTCTTCTGAATTCCTCTGAAAGACACTGGCATCATCAGCTTTCTTTGTGGCTCACATTGTCCCTCCAGTATTTTGCTGCCTTCTCAAAGGTAAATAGAGGCTTGACTCAGTGGGACACATGCAGTTTTCCTACAACAGGTAATAAATTTGCATGTCAGGCCTGCGCGTCACAGATTAAACATGCTTTGTTTGGGATGATTTATGAGTGCAGTGTCGTGGTGGGTGCACTTGGCTGTGAGAAGCTGAAGGTTTGATGGTGGTGAGGGGGTAGCAGGTGAGGCGGTGGGCTGGTGAGTGTCAGATTTGTCTTACAGGAAGACTGATCTGTAGCTGCTCCGAGGGTGCCCACTGCAACACACACCTCTGTCATTAATCACATACAGCCTGAGAGTACAAAGTGCTTTGTCTTCTTCTCCTCACACACAAATGCTGCAAGCTGTCACCACCCTGAGAAAAGCTTACTTCAGAACAACTATATGGAACTAATAGGATACTGCTTATGTCCCCTAAAACTAAAGAACATATTCCTTCTAAAAAACATGTAAAGTACCAGCACTAAAACAGGACTTCTTACTTATTATCTGCACAATTTGGCAGCTGTTGTTGCTCGAATCTATATTGGATCCTGAGTTGCACTCTTCTTGTACTCCTCTTCCTGCAGAGAAGGTTACCTGGATATACAGGATTAAGATCATTCACTGTCTTCAGGAAGAAACATCTGATTCAGCAGTTAGCGCAGCTAAAAGCATGTTGACTTATAATCCAAATGCAGCTGACTGCTGATGTCCCACTTTCTACCAATCGCACATATGCACTCCTTCCTTTCTGAGACTGAATTTGAGGAAATTAATCACAGCAGGAGTAATATTAAATCTCCTTTGAGGAAAAATGATTTTTTAACTTTGAACATCAAGGAAAGACATAGCTGACACCACATTCTACACTTCTCCCACATGCTCGAGCTCAAAGTGCCACAGAGTGATTGCCAAGAAGTGCATCTCTTCCGAGTGTTTTCTAAAGGGTTTGTCCTCTCTCCATGTGTTGTGGTGAAAGTACATGAAATCTTGGCACAATAAAACATCTGTTCAAAAATCATCACCATCTTAGGGACACAACAGAAATTAGATGCATGGTTTAACATGGAGAAAGGAGTGCTTATATTTGAAGAGAACTGGAAAAAACATCCAATAATCAAACTTTTCAATGATGTGTAAATTGGCTGCAACTTGCAGGGTGCAGCCCAATTTCTTCATGAAAATGGAGGGAAGCAGGAATGTAAAACAAAGGGCTCTTAAAGAGTAAATTAAGCTGAAAAATGATCAGACGGAAGCTAATTGAATTAACTGGTTGTGCAGCCTACTCCTAAACTTCTAAGATTTGCATGATGCTCGTTTTTACTGTGCATGTTAACGCATTTTTCTCCTCAGAAGTGTGGACATTTGATGTCAAAATAAATATTTTCTTTTCACCAAACTATGGCTTAAACTTTGCCCTCCACCCTGGACGTCTCATAAACAGTTAATCTCTGAATGTGACCCTTGGTGGCCAGGAAGGGGAATAACGATCTGTCAAAACAGAGCTCAGGTTAACAGAGCATGCTTTCAGCGTGGAAAGCCAAGTATGTGAAGTATATAATTGCACACACTGTTTAACATATATTACATTCAGTATACCATTGCGGTTTGTTTATCATAACATCCCAGGCAAACAGAATTAATGTGCCTAAGCAAATATTTGCATGACTATATCAAATTCAGCTACCAAATTAAGGATATCAGAGAGGCCAAATAGGGTCACGTGTGAAATAACTGAGTTGTTAGGCCATTCACTGCTCCATACACAGATTGCCCTATCTACCGAGTGGTTGAAGTGTTTGCACACAGAGCTTTGCTGCCTGCGGGCTTATATATCAAACTGTGCCTTAATAAGAGCTTTTACAAAATCTGGCTTTCACCAGCCCCCCTTAGTCTTCAGCAAGGGTAGCAGTCTTCAGGACCTCAGTTTGCACACAGCCCGAACTAAACACCCCTGAACAGATTGGGGCAGAGTACATGTGTGTAGTAGATAAAAGGCAAGAATGGAGATATTACTGCTGTGTTGCATGAACTCTGAGCTAAATTGGTTTAAAGTGCGATCCCTCTCCCTGTAAGTGGTGTAAGAGCTCAGACACATCGAGCTTTATTGGATGTCACGGCTTGATGTGATTCAGTTTTATTTCTCAGCACATTGAATTGGCTATTTAGATGTGCGCCACAACATCTGTCACATTATTCCAATCAAATTCCAAGTGACCCACATTAAAAACATTTTTGCCCTTTTAAAATGACATTTTTAACCATATTGTACAGTAACAAGTTATGATGACCATGAAGACATGGCAGTATTAGCCTTGTGGAACAAGATCAGCTGTCAGATTGATAAGTTATTTTCTTTTAAGCAGAAATAATGAGCAGTGGCTACTGACCCATAAATTCTCTCCAGCTGCATGTGGACCCACTGGTATGACTTCACTGTAATTATTGAAAGTTATGATGTATTCTGGGTGTAGTCTAACACTGTCCCATTCCTACAGTCACCAAAATAGAGGACTCCATTTTATTATGGCATGTTGGGAATTCCCCACCATTTCCTCTTGTTCTTGACCTCCCACCCTTCATTGTATGAGCAAGGAGAGGGTCTGAGTCCAGACTGGACCAGCACAACTCTGCCAGGCTGACAGATTGGCTCGTCGTGCCCTCTGCTGCTCTGTCTGCACTGCGGCACCATTGTTCTGCCCTCTCAGGTCAAGCCCCACGGCAACTCCTCACCATTGTATCTAACAGACCTGCAACCTGATACCATGGCAGTTTAGGCGCCTGCCTTCGTCCCTTTGGAACACTGGTGCCCCAAGTACTGTACTGTATATGCTTGCATGGGTGTGTTTACATGTGTACAATAACGGACCAGCTTTAAGAAAAAGGAATGGACTTTTTTATGGTTGGAAAAGCTGCTTTTCAATTAATAATCAGAAGCTTTTATGAGTCGACACTTCAAGATGTTCGCTCATGTTCTCATCACAGGAAATAAAATCATGACCCATGCGCTACGGCACAGAGACAAGCCTGCGACTACGCTGTATCTATACATGCCTGGTGCTCGTATTCAGCAGCAAAGTATACAGATGTAGTCACATTTCCACTGCAACAAGAGGAAGATTGACATCTTATCTCACCTCCACAGAAGAAAAGAAAAGAAGAAGCCCATAGTGCAGACACAAAACAACAGCCTATACACATCAAAGCAAGCCCCGACCAAGCCGAGTATGCCGTTGTGTGTCACTGAGGAATAGTCCTCTTTTTATGTAACACACAGATGATTAAAGAGTTCAACACAGCAAGCAGACTAATGACTCCACTGGGTTGCAGGGGAACTCAGGAGAGAAGAAGACAGAGCCTCTGGAGGATACTTGCTGAAACGGGGATAGGTTCTAAAATATACAAATTTATTCATCAGAAAGCAGTCTCTTTTTTTGTCATAGAAGTGTGCGTATGTGAGTGTGTGCAGGTGGCAGAGTGGATGTGAGCAAAGACTGCAGAGGGGGAGCGGGAGATGTGAGAGAAAGCGATGCAGCGAGTCTGGTGGTATCAGCCTCCTGTGAGCAATAAAACATCAAGCAAATGGCAGCAGCAACCCTGTAAAAAAACAAAAAAACAAAAAAAACTAAGAAAAACACAAAACAGCAACTGCCATAATGTTCAATTTCACTTTCTACATCCTTGTTTTTCTTCTCTGATACCACAATAGATATTTCAAATATCATTAATCCGTCATTTTGCACCATTTAACTTTAGATTTAGTTTTTTCCACAGGGGTTTTATTGGTGTGGGTTTTTTTCCATTTTATCAGACAGAGATGTTATTGTATACGCAAACAGAGATTCAGATTTTTTGCAAAGATTGAATAGACATCATTAAGTTGCTTGTGTAAGAAGAAAATTATAGGTGTTACAAAGGACAAAGTTCAGGAGTTTTGCAAATGTAGGCGGTATAGAGCTCAACTTTGAGAGCAATGAAAAAAAAGTTATCTTAGATTATTCCAAAATTCCATTCTCTCAACATGAAATCACCATTTTACATTTGGGTTTTTTGTGCTTGTTGCACTCTTCTCTTTGTTTTAGAGTATACAATTTATCTTAAATTCTATCAAGGTTCTATTCTGATATGGGGCTCATGGCAAAATGAGCTCAGACTGAAACATTTGGAAAGATTATCCTGTAACTTTCCTGAGGCTGAATGACAGATTTGTCAGAATCAGTGCAAGCTCATTTTGGTAACGTAGAAACCGTGAAATACTTTACATACTTACCTGCCTATAACTGTGTCTTTTTTGTTCGACACCTAAACTTCAGGTTGTTCCGAACCATTTCTCATTAGGTCTATTAGTAATCTTGTGCATATTTTATGTAAAACTGTTTGCTCACAACTTCTCTTGTGTGAAACTTACAATTTAGTAGTAAACCGAAGAATACTGAGCCTCCTGTTTTATCTCATTTCACAGCAGGAGCTACTAAATGCAGATTTATGCCAAAGTAAAAACAACTTGAAGTGGTAAATTGCTCTATTTGAACTTTTAACCCTGGTATCAAGTAATCTGGATGGTTTGATTTTGGCATCATTCACATCATTCACAACACAAAACTAACAGATTCAACTGTAAGTTTTTTTGTCTTTTTTTACTGAAAACAAAAACAACAGCAAACAAAACTATAAACACAATGTGAAGTAAAATCAAATTAAAACTATAGTACACCATCAAATATATATGAGAAGGAAAGAAAAATAAAAACAAAAACAATAAACCTAACCTTACCAAGGAGGCTGACGAGTGTGATCCCTCTTTAGTTGGAGCACACCCTACAGTCCCCTTTCTTAAAGGGGCTAAAAGCGAAATTCATTGTTTTCACCCTGAAGGAATTAAAAAATCTTTTTGTGAATAACTGGGTGTGTATTTTCATCTGGAGTAGGCCTATAGCGCGACCTCTGTGTGTTGATCTCCAGCTCTGTGTTTACTAGCAGGCCCGGCCGCGCGTGCATACGTCCATGTACGAACACGCGCACACGCGCCCCCGTCTTTATAAAGAGCCGCCACAGGGCGGAGTTACGGCGCAGCGCGCGTACTCAAGATGGTAGAGACTCACGGCAGTAGCAGTGGGAAGCGTCCAACCGAAGATGATGAGGAGCCAATATTAACTCCAAGAAACAATGTTATTTTTCAAGTGACAAAACACGGATTAATATTGTTCTGGCATTTCCAAGGTGGAGAGAGCGTCGAGACCGAAAAGGACTCCAGTTGCTCTTCTGGTGACTCACGGAGCGGTTGTCCACGTCTCTTTTCTCCTCTTCTACAGACGGTAGCCACTCGCTGCTACCTGCTGCTGCAGACAGTCTGCTGCTGCTCTAAGAAGTTGCATTAAAATAAAAATGTCTTGCTTTAAAATTTTTATGTTTTGGATCATAACAATGAATAATTAGAAGAAGCTGTGGTTCTTAGCTCAGCTCATGTTGTATTGCACAACGACACCCCACCTTGACGTAGTCATGTTTGCATTAGTTTTAGAAAATATATAATTATACTGTTTTTAGGCCTACATAATTTAAAATAAATAAATAAAGTAAAACTATATGAGGCAAAGA
>JAVQJG010280675.1:0-19902 GCA_036024015.1 Craterocephalus amniculus
CCCCGCCCCCCCCCCCCCCCCCCCCCCCCCCCCCCCCCCCCCCCCCCCCCCCCCCCCCCCCCCCCCCCCCCCCCCCCCCCCCCCCCCGGGACGGAAGAGAAAAACAGATGGTTAAAAATGTCAAATAAGTCTTCATTCAAAACCTTTTCTACTAACTTTTTTAGGAAAAGAAAATGTCCAGTCAAAGTCAGATGCTAGGAAATTACTTGTTGTGCTATATACATGTTAAAAAAACATTCAAAAGACAAAATAATATATGATACATTATATGATATGATATGATACATGATATATGATATATGATATATGATATGATATGATGATATGAATGCATATATTACAGAGTGTTCTAATTTAATACTAAATCAATACTTCTTAGGAAATTATTAAAGATATCATCATTAGTTATATCTTTTTCTGAGTTATACAGCTTGGTAGGTTGAATATCTGTGTAAAATGTTTAGAAAGTCACAAAACCCAAATGAAGACCTGAGTAATTATCTCCCACATAATTTACAGCTCCTAGGATTTTCTTTCTGTTCTGATTGATATCGCTACGAAGCTCTACTCTGACAAGGTATAAAGAGCTATAAGATATATCTGAGTTTTAACCAATCAGAGCAGAGAACAAAGGAAACCAAGGAATGTATTTACTTATGGAACTACTATAATAATGAATGAAGCAGGAAATGTGATGGGATGGGGTTGCATAACTAGAACAAAACAGGAACAAATCAGGAACTAAATTACATTTAATTTACTCATTTAAGATATATATAATAGCCTAATGAAAATAAACAAAAATTCCCATTTTCTTTCAAAATAATATGTGAAGAGAATATTTGTGAAGAGTCCTGGTGTGCAGTCTTCACCTAGATTTTAATCCAATATTTATAATGAATTTATAATGAATATACACTTTGATCTGCACCTTTTTTCATACTTCAGCAGGTCACTGCTGTCTCTGACTATTAGCCTTCTAATAAACTACTCTGTCTAAAATGTAGTATCGACCTAAAGAGGAATGAAAAAAAGGTTGACTCTGATTACTGTACAAGGAAAGATAAACTCATACACTTACACACACACACACACACATACACACACAATCCCACAGAGTATGTTGAAGGAGCACAATGTTTATCGATTGTCTGTGTTTTTCATGTATAGACAGAGACAGAAATGAAGGCAGGGGAAAATGGTGGAAAAAATCAGCCTTTCCATCAAAGCGATTCACATGGGGATTTTATTGATGGACTCATACAAGCTTATAAGTCTGTATGTATAAAACATTCAAGGATGGTGGGAAAATGTGAACACTCACAAGCCCTTCATTACTGAAAAATACATGAAGACAAAGTAGTACTACCCCCTTGATTAAATATGTAAAAAAAACTATATAAAAAAGTGGAAAATATTAATCTGCAAGACTAAAATCATTTTTCTCCAGATAAGGGCAGACACTTAACACTGCATTTAACAGCAAAACTCTTTTTGAGCAGCATCCAAAAGCTAGAAATTGGAAATAGAAGTAATACAATTGGTATACCGTGAGGTGTTTTTACAATTTATGTAAAATGTAAATGTCCTTTTTCAATTAGTTAATGCACACAAACTTGAAAATTCTAGATTTATCTAGTATAAGGAAAAAAACAAACAATGCATCAAACATAATGACTTCTCATCACAACGTGTGAGGCTTTTAAAATAGCTTGAAGTCCATTTTCATAAGTAAAGGAAATAGTGATAACACTGGGCTAAATGAGAAATCAATGACTTAGTGGAAATGCAGGAATTTCCAAAGTCTCCACTAACATCCTTTTCCTCATTTTTTGTTGACTTGCTATATACAGAGCCAACATCCACAAAAGCAAGTGTAGCCCATTCTCTATTTTTTTTTTTACAGATCATTAATTTCATTGGATAGAAAATAAGAGTAGTTTACTTTACATATCACCCGAAACCTTGTGTATTCAAAGAGTTATTGTTTCAGAAAGAATAAAGACTGAGTGGTCATTTTTTATATCTGAAACCAGTTAATTTTTCTAATTTGACAGTGTGGTTTTAATGCTTTCAGACAAGGACAAGGTCAGATTTCACCCTGAGAAATGGGCCTAATTCAAGATGAAAGGATTTTTCACAGCATCTGTAATATGTTTGTGCCCAAACATACAGGGTAACCACGGCATGATTTCACCCGCAAAAATCAAGGATGGTTTATTTTACATCCAGCATTGTCGTCACAACTGCTCAAAATAGTTTCATTACTGGGGGTTTGCTGTGTTTTCACTAACACCCACTCAGCCCTTAAATAGGCTGTTTTTGCTCTCTCTGTTGATGTTACATTTCTTTCTCTTTCATTCTGTCTCCTTCCGATTCTCTTCCTACATTCCCCTCCCTGCCAGTATACCCTCAGTGGCCTTGGTAAACGGATAAAGTTTCACACTCGCTCTCACAAAAACACACATACATTTGCATCAGCAGTGCTGCTATGGTCAACCCTGTCAGGGGTGATTCCACCCAGTCTATATAATTTAATTGTGGAATAACAATAATTTCCCTCTGCAATTTCCCCGTCAGTTATTCTCCCACTCATTCTGTTCAGACCCCCTCCACATTGCTCTGCTTTACTAAAGTAGCGACTGGACCGACTTTAGCCAAGGTAAACACTAAAAACACAATTTGGAAGTCCAGAACGATGCTTTATGCTGTGGCTACTTTCTCCAGCTTATTTTACACGCCTTTGGCCATACATGCACCCGTTAAATTGTGGATATTTGTCAATTTGAAGTGTCTGTAGAAAAGAAGTGTATTTTTGGAAAGAAGGAATCATTGTGTGAAATTTGCTGATTAATGTTAACAGAGTCCAGGGGGTAACTCTGAGATCAGAGTTAAGTATACTGATTAAACAGCTTACTTTGTAGTGTAATAATAGATTAGTGCAGGTAATTTACTTGTTATAAGAGGGATGCAGTATTGTAACCCTGAGATTTCCCTCTTGCTTGATTTTAGAACTTTGGTTTTATAGTATAAAAGTATTTGATTGGTTAGGATGGAACATTTCGGCAGTGTTTGGGCAAGGTTGCAGCCATGTCTGATATGAACACAGCATGCTATAAAAACACACAGCGCAACCTGGATGATTGTGCAAACAATGTTCTATTTCAAAGTGTTTCACAGCATAGAGCATGCTCTGTGGTTCCATGAATGTTTTATAGTATTAGCAAACGTTTTTACATATGCTTTAAAAAAAAACTGAAAATATGCTCATTAAAAGAAACCTTTATATTCTGTCTTGCAGGATTGTGTTGTATGGTGTCATGTGTGTCATGGCTGTTTTTTACATGTTTATGTTTCATTATGAGCTCTATTTATTCCAGTGATGCATTTGATACCGTTGGAAATCCTGTTTATTTCCTTTTTATGTTCTCACAGAGTCTACATCTTCTCTGTGAATGCCAAACAGCTCATCTTGTTATTGACCCTTGTTTGGTTGCATTTATTGAGCTGATGATTGAAGTATGAACATAAATGAGCAATTTATTTCTCCGACAAACATGGAGAAGAACCAAACACAACAACAACAACTTGGTTCCTCTGCCTCATGCTAGCCAAACACCACTGTGAGGTGCCAACCCATTCTTCAACCGGAGTTTGTCGCTAGTCAGCCGGCATGGTTGTGCTGCCCACTTGGCACAGGCAGCGTGCTCAAGCTGATCCTGCAAGTGTTCAGCAGGGGTTGAGCTCAGGACTGATGGCAGACAATCCCAGCCTCACTTCCAAATTCTGGAGGTAGTCTCTGATAAACTCTTCTCTGTCATCATAGTGGATGGAGTTTGGTCCCAGACTGTGGAGATATGGGATTGCCACTGGTTGCGGAATCTCATCTTGATATCTCTATACACTGATATTGCTTTCAATAAGGATCAAGCGTAGTTTTTCCAGTAAGGGAGATGCGATCCAGCAAAATCCCACTGCCTCCACCACAAACCGCCAATCAGAGGGTCAATCGTCCCCTTGATTGGCAGCTCTTGGAGTTGTAGTAGCCCAAAACAAGCAATAATAGCAGAATGAGCTGTTTGGCATTGGCAGAGAAGATTTCACAAAGTTTTCATGGGTGCAACTGCATATTCAACTCTGCTGCTCACCCTACAAATGCTTTTTCTTTACAAATATGGCAACATTTAAAAGGGAAATAAACAGGCTTTCAAGCAGTGTACGATTGGTTAAAGACAACACTAACAATCCTTTTTCATGTCTTGTTTAGTTAGTTGCAGAAAGGTGGATAAACCATTGCTTTCTCTTCTTCTATTTGCATATTGCATCTGCTTTTTGTAAAAAAAAACTAAGCATGTCACATGTATACATTTAACTTAATGAATCCTGCATGTAGGCTTATTAAAACAGAAAGTATGATTTTAAAGAAAAGAAAACCTCACTTTGTTTTTTCAGTGAAGGTAAAAGAGAGTTCAAGGACTGACCCGACACTGGTGTTTGCAATACACAATGTTTCCATTACAAAATGCCTTTTCAGCTTTTTTCTTTTTAATTTGAGACAGGCTGCAGTGACCTCTGCAGTGGTTTTGCTACATAGATCCCTGAAAGAGCAATGTGCAATGTGTGTGTTTGCCTACATATACATGTTTGCATGTGCTCATATTATGTGTGTATCCTTGAGTCAGCATGTGCATGCTTGCGTGTGTGTGTGTGCTCTCGCTGCAGCGAACTCTGTTGCAGTAAAAAGGCCTCTGCAGTCGGTGATGGAGGAGACTCTTTAGAGGCAGCCCACCACGGAGATACTATCACTAGTGTTCACGCTTGTGTGAGCGTGTGCGCATATGTGTGTGGGTGGGCGGTTTTGCGCATGGAGTAGAGAAGGAGAGTGATGTTATCGCATGTGTCTTTGCCGCAGCCTACACCCAGAGGTCAAAGCCTTACTCGTCAATCTTTCCTCACTCATGGACACAGACGCACACACACACATGACAGGACAACCTCCTCTGCTGTCCAAAATTTTATTTACTGATAAAACAATATTCAAAACCAGCTGTGATTACCTAAAAATGGGATATAGAGCACAATGGTCTGATTCTTCAGTTGTTAAAGTGTTACGGATCTTCCAACCTTAAAACTCCGGACTCATTTGATGGCACAGTGACGTCTATTATGTTCATATCTGGAGCCATCGCTGCAAAGGAGCGTCCAATGGCTGTGAAATCAAACTATCCAACTGTTTCATCTTGGACACCGAGTTTTCGCCACACACTAGCAAACAAATACAAACACACTGGTGGTTTTGAAGGTGCACTGTGACTGAATCAGCAAAGAAATGTGAGAAGACATTCTAGGAGAAGGAGAGAAAAGGAAAAAGAGAAATATACAATTGCAATCCTGGTCATGACTTTTGATCAATTTTTTTTAAAAATCTGATCATCTGGTTTAAGTTTTTTTGAATTTGCTAAATGGAAATGAAAGTTTCTCAAGATGAATTTTGAATGATGAAATTGTAAGAGATGAATATATTAAATGCCTGACTTCAAAACCACTGTCTGTTTCTTTTGCATTTTCTTCTGTCATATTCATGACTCTGGGTTGTAACGGTGTGTTATAAAACACCATCTTCTATTAGTCTCTGATATGCTCAATCAGCCTTAACAGACACAGATCAATACACTGGTATAATGTCTGAATTACTGCAGCCAGTAAAACACAACCAAACATCATAACTTTATGACTGTGATTACAACCAGTATTGACTTTATGTTCAGTACGATAAGTGTCTGTGTTTAATCACTAACATTAGTTTTAGTCACAGAAAAGAAACAGAGTAGCTGAATGATCAAACACAGCTTCATACTAATCATCCAAATGTTTCCCATTAAAAAGAATCAGAGTAAGACTTCTTGTGTTCATTTTAATATCAAACATGTTTTTCTTGGTGATTACTCTCTTATGTGAGAATTCAAAAATAGTTTAAATAGTGAATATTTGGATTATGATTCTTTCTGAAAATATAGTCCTTGAATCTCTCATATATAAAGAGCAAAATGACAAAAGAGAATTATTATTTTTAACTAGAGGTGAAACTTAATCACGGGAAGTGCAAAAGCACTTGGAATGTCAAGCTTGATTTTTTTTTTTCATTCATTGATGTTTCATTTTCTAAGAAACCCCTTGGAAAACACCTACTGATCTACTTGTACATACCGTGCTCCAAAATCTAAAATCAATACTCCATTGTAGGAAAATAACCAAAAACTCGAATCACGACAAAGCAATTTCATGACCTTATTTAGAAATGTAAGGTTGCTACGGTTGATCAAACTGCCCTTATGAGTATAAAGATTATACCACAGTCAATTTTCACACAAAACTATGAAATATGATGAACATCACCCGTGTGATCTGTGGCAGTGACCACCTTTCAATAGTTTGTACTGACCAACAGAGTCAACACCATTTACTAAGCAAAGGACTTTAACCACAAAGCTGATGGCAAAGACTTGAAGAAGGTTCAGAAAAACTAATTTGATTTACATTTGCATAGAGACTTGTCCTCAAATAGTTAAAAGATTACACTTTCTTTCAAACATAAACTTGAATTTTTGTGATAGTTACCTTATTCTGTGTTTTTCTGGAGGTTAGATGGTACAAATTATTGTTAGGTTGACACAGGATGCAATATGGAGGAGCAGTGTTTGGTGAGGTAATGAGAGTGATGACGATGGTTTGATTAAACTTTATCATTCCAGCTATTTAAACAATTTTTCTTACTGTTTCTTTATCAAGGTCTTTACTTTAGGTAGATAAGACTTAAAATAGCAGTTGATGAAAAGGTTGGAGTTTCCATTTTGCGTTAGCCACCAAACTAAGACAGAAATGTTTCAATTTATGAAAATAATTAAGAATTGTATGCTCTTTTTCCGATCATTGTTGATCAATTTTCTTGACATCTTTGGTTTTGAATAATCTCGGCACTTGTCAATGAAAATGGCAGGTAACGTATAAAAGTAATCATTTTGGTATTGTGGCAACACTATTCTGAAAGTTGCCGTAGGAAAGAGATTAATGGAGCTTTATGGTGAATGGAAAAGAGTAAGATGGAAAAGTTTAGTTTTTAGGTTTAGGATTAGGAGATTAGTCCTTACAGTGGCTGCACTTTAACAAAAACTAAGAGTCAGAATCAATCTTCGTCTTTAATTAATCTTTAGTAGGCTATGTGGGACCTGAGTGGAATTTAAAACCATACCGTAAGACAAGTAAGATAAAGGCAACAGGAAAGGATTTGTTTTTTATTTGTGTTATCAAGTTCAATCAAGCTAAAGTGGCTGTTGTGCAAATTGAATCTTTTCAAGATCCAAATTGGAATTCAGTGACTGAAAAAATATTGATTGTGCAGATTGAATGCAAAATGTTTTTTGTGGCAGAAAGAAAAATGGATGAATGGCAAACAGGGTGGAGAGGTTAAAGCAGGGATAAATTGTATCACAGGGAAATGCTGATTCTCATTCAAAGTACGTGTTAAACCGTGAGGCCAATGTTAGCATTGATTTTGTGGGAATCTGGGAAGTAAAACTATTTAAATTCCTCACTTGATCTGGAAGCTCTCTGTGCAGTAAAAAAATAGCTTAAAAAGTATTTAGCAAAACAAAATAATCAATAAACCTCAAACTGTTACATGACAAAAACTGAAACCTTAAAAAGCTTAAAGTACTGGATGTCAGGCCAAGAACCCATTTTACTGCAACTCTCATTCTTTTGTGTTTCATTCTTAGATACTCTGACATGGATTAAACAAACAAGATAATGTCCATTTCTGAGTTCTGATGTGATTTTGGAGGCTAGTCCGTTCCAATCTTTGTGTGAAGCCAACTGGATGCTGATCGTAGCCTCATAAAGAGCTAAGAGTGAGACATTCTTCCTTATCGCTCATCACTTTCCCCCAGAGTTGCACCTCACTAAAACTGGACCAGATTTTTACTTCGGTCTTTATTCATTACCACTGAGTCTCCAGGCATGGCACATTGAACAAAACAAGAAGTCTTGTGTTTGGAATTTCTATGTTGATAACTGTATGGTAAGTATCAAAAGTTGGCTTTTTTGTTCCTTTGAGTTAGCAAATATAAAAAAACTTTCAGAAATTTGGCACAGGCTGAATTAGTTTTTGTATGAAATGCATCAACATATTGTACACAGAGATGGAAGATGCTTATTTTCTACATACAGTATATAAGTAATGCGTTGTGTTCTGCTGTTGTTGCTTTGGTTTAGAGTTGATATCTGACTGGAATTAGTTTTTGTGAGAGCTTTCCCACACAGATGCTGAAAAAGGACCAACTATCAAAAGGCCTGAAAGCCTCATTGAGTTGTGTGAAGAGCCCTCAGCATCTTCACCAAGGCCTCATTACAGCATTGGAAGAGGAGACATAAGGAAACGCACGGACACTCCAGCCCTTCAATCACACTTCAGTTGAACTCCTTCATGCCTTACTCCTTCTCTGAGGAGAGAACAAGAAGAACCCAGGAAATGTGTCAAGTAGGTCACATGATCATTTAAACCTATTATCTTTCTTTTCGCTCCATACCCCACGGAGGAGTGTTAGTAGGTGCATGTAGGGATAAAATGCATGTGTGGGCATTTATGCTTGCGTGCGTGTTGGGGGTTGGACAGCTGTACTCTGTCTCGCTGAGTCAGACTGTGAGACTCACCGACCCTTGAAGCAATCAGTCACATGATGGCCCACAGTGGTGCAGCCTTATGCCATGCTTCTGTTGCGGAGTGAACCTGGATGTGATGTTGCTTTCTGAATGTATCTGAGTGTAATTTGTGTTTCTGTATATGTGTCAGGAGAGGCGGTCAGGGCAACAGACCTTGAGTGGGATATTTGAATGAATGCTCTCATTCTTGTGGATGTTTCTTTTGATCAGATTTACGCTGGCGGGGCCAAAGTGATTTCTGACCCTGAAGATTTTAACACACGGCTCTAAAAGCTCTATGACGTCTGCAAACAGGCTTTAAGGGTCTTAAGGTGGAAGAGTTAAGAGCTTTTAGCAGTTGAATGGTCTCATATTTGAACTTTCCCACGGGGTTTAGTGCCTTCTTTACTGCGCTTCCCTGGCTGCCTGGTGTGAAATTGTGTGCGAGTGTTTTGTTTGTGTGTACCTTTGTGTGCACTGATATTTATTTCTGTGAAAGTGTGTGTTCGTAAAGGATCTGGTTTAATAAACTCTCCAGTGTTTGAACAACCAAAGTAGAGCAATTTACTCCACTCATCTGTGTGAAAATTGACATTTCTATAGTGTTGCCATTGGAAACCACCCTGGGAAAGCTTAGCTCTTTACAACTCTAGTAGCTCTCGTTGTAAATTAGGAGTTGAAGTTTTTTTTTTGGGTGTTATTATTTATTTTCTATCATTTTTTCTCTAGTTTGAGATCAATATAAATGAGCATTTAAGTGATTGCCTGTTATGTGAAGTGTAATATCACAACATGTAGCTTACATGCTGACATCAAAACCAAGATTCTAATTATTCTGCGAAGATGGCAAGGTTTTATTATTTTTTAAAGGAAATAAAAGGTCCCTGTATTGGCAGTTTCATTAACTGAAAAATGGATGTTTGCAATTTTCATTACTGATACCGGTGGGCGCTGACCCCTGCATGATATTTAGGTTGTTTGAAGAACAAGCTTTGTCCAATAATGTAGCAAAATTCTTTGTGAAAAATTTACCGGATCAAAATAAATACTGGTCTTTCCTCAGGAAACTCCCAGGCCATTTGAGCTGCTACATAAATGAGAACCTGAATGAGGGTTTGAGATTTATTACTGCACCAACCCCGTATATAATGTTGATTTTAACCAGGTTAAATAACACTAAGTAAACAGGAATACGGGATTACCGTTATTAGACTGTTCCATTTGGTTTGGCACTGGAAGGAAGAAGAGATGGCGAGAGAGAGAAAACCCCACTGTATTCTAGCTATTTGCTTTTTAAACTTCTGTAATCAGCAATCACATTTTTCTATTTTTTTTTATAAGAATATGAGAAACAATACTAAGAAAGCCTTTATGGTTCCATCCATTGATTATGTCTTATAGGCTGTTGCTGGGGTCACAAATTCCTTCTGGCTTAAACTGCACAAGTAACCCCACACCTTAGACAGATAGCATATTCAGTAAAAAGCTGGCACAGGCAAACACACAGCAAAGTCACAACTGATTTATAGTCATATATCAAGCTTACATGCAAACAAACCAGAGAGTGCAACAGCACAGGAACATAGACAGAAACAGTTATGAACATAAAAACCTTCTGATGAGACCATTATACCTTAAACTGGCACAAATTAGACTGCAGATGCCTCTCTTCAATGATTCTTCTCCTCCCATCTTTTTAGATTTTTTATTGGCACTGCTTGATTTTCATCTGAAATTACCTATCTGTATTCCCTCATCAAGGCCCATCCTCCTCTTTGCTGTCCTGCCACCCAGTGGGAAGTGATTAATCGTCCATGGGTCAGACTGCTGGCATCATACTTTACGGATATCTGAAGCCAGTCCCACCTCTGCTTTCATAACCTTTTTTTTTTTCCCCTTTCTTCCCTCCTGTTATTTCTGGTGCCTGCTTCTGCTTTCATGTTTTACCTGAATGGATGTTTGAATCTGCTCTCATTACCTCTTTCTGTAAGATGGCCTCCTTCCCTTTATTATGGGCTCTTAATATTGACCAATGCACATTAAATGCACCTGCAAAATGCTAAGGAATAAAGAGGCTACAATAGTTTAAATATGTGATGGTTTTGTCAGAAATATCTGCTAGCTATATGTTAGCACGCTAATGCTAACCTGTGAGCTCCTGTGTTACCATCTCTTCTCAAGCCCTTCTTCCCTTTACCTCACTTTTTCACTTTTCCTTTTTTATACTATTCAGCAGAAAATACTTCACGTTTCCTCTCTCCCTCTCTGTCATCTTAAATGTCATTACCTCTCTGACCCTTTCACCACTTACAAAGTCTGAAATATAAATCTGATATTTTTATTTCACCTGAAAAAAATAAGAAATTAAGTGATGGTTAGATTACTTTCCATCTCTTCTGAGGGCCTTCTTCTCTTTCACTTCATCCTCTCAACTAGTTCTCCAACAACTATTTCTGAAAATTAAAAGCAAGTGGGCTCCATCTTAAATCACTGTCCTCTCTCTGAAGACTGTAGCTATCTTACCCACTTCGCTGCCCTCCGTTATTCCTCTCTCCAAACCTCACGGGAGATTTTATACAGCCGCTTCAAAACTTTATTTTTGCCACTGACCCATAGTTTTTTTTTTGTTGTTTTGTTTCTTTCTTCCTTTCTTTCAGTCTTTCCCACACACCCTCATCCCTCCCTTTCAGGTCAGACCCTCTGCGTTCGCCAAGGTGCTGCTTGTTGCCAGGGTATGATGGCTCTGCTGAGCCCGCTGACTCAAAGGCAAGCCAAAAGGCCAGCCAAACCAAAATCACTGCACAGCAGAAAGCTGTAACACTCTGTTCTCTCCTGACCCCTTGGTGCACACATGAGCATTCCCGCACATGCATGGGCAAAGCAACACATATGCAGCAAAACTAAACTGTACATCCAGGGTGAAAACACTGACAAATTGTGTAGTTTGAAAGACACATCCATTAGGCTGCTTTTGAAACATCTAAAGGACACGCACACACACTTGCGTACACACAAACACACACGCACACGCCATTTTTCATGAACTTCAGGTTCAGGAGAGGTATGTTTCAGGGACTTCGATCCAGCGCCCACGCGTCGGGGATATAAGACAGATCTGGAAGCTGGACACAACCACAGAAACGCACTCATTACCAGGGGCGGGCGAGGCTGGACACACACCAACTACATTCTGACTTATAGGGCAAACGCACACACACTCGTACTCACTGATACACACAAACGCAGTTTACCCTCCCCTCTCATGCTTGTTTAATTTTGACAGTTGTACCACTGGAGCTCTCCAAACAACTGCTCTATTTGGCCATGATGTAAGCTCAAATTACACTTAGGGCAAAACCGTGCGCACACACAAACGCACACACACATAATACATACAAAAGCCAGGGTATTTCAACATGCTCACTTAAATTACTATTAAGGGAAACAGAGAGGACTCTCTGTTCTTTGTATTTCCTTCAATTGCAAAGGACAATAGATACCCATAGCACTTATTATCTAACTGGAGCCATGCTGTCGTCTTTGTTATCGTATTTAAGGCTGCATGTTATAGCTGTAGTCATTATGGTTGGATCTTTTTTTTAAATAAATGACTTGGATACGCTGAGCTGAGACTGATGGGTTTATATTAATTAATGTAACACTGAGATACTCTTCTGATTAAGTAGCCATAATGAAAAAAGAAAAAAAGACTAATTTGTCTTTTAAGTTCATAACATGCGTAGCAAAAAATAAGTGTCAGTTTTAAGCGTCACACCATGTGCTAGTGAGTCCAAATATTCAAACAGGAAGCAACTGAAGTCTAAGAAAAATCTCAACAAACATTCAAGATTACAGAAAAATCTATCAATAACTTTGCTTTTGTATCTTACAGGGCTATTTTTTGTACTTTTTCTTTCCGCTTAATGTGCATTTTGAGGATAGATTAGCTGCCCCGGAGTGCATCTTTCTCGTAGCATGCGTGCAGCTTTCACGTTGTCGGCAGTACTATTTGGCGAGATTTTTGGCAACCATGTTTGCATGAGATGATTTTCTTATAAAAGCTCAGTTGGAAACATCATTAAAAGAACAATGCTTCCACTCTGATTCCCATTCCACCACTTCCTCTGTGTTTTCAAGCTCACAGTCATGCCGGTTTGGCATCCGCTGAAAATAATGAATAAAATTGAGGAGTGAGAGGGGGGCCCGATAGAGGTGAGGCCAAGAAGTCAACAGCTCAGAGGGCAAAAATACAATTCACCGCCTTAAGCTTACAAGTGGAATGGATCCACTTTTTGCTCTTCTTATCAGTTGATTTAAACAAAGCTAAGAATGTTTTTTTTATGACAATAGTGAAAAGTCTGGATAGGAAATTCATATTTTTTAATTTATTTCTAGCCTTTACATATTTTATGGAAAAAAGGCTTCTTCCGGATGTGAACACTCACTCATCAGTAGTCACACCAAATGCACTGTTTTACACTTTAAGAAATGAAAAATAATTAGCCACCCTATTGTTGAGTGGCATTTTTTTTCTTTTATGTTTATTTTTTTCCCAACTTATCATTGGTAATTCTTGGCTCTCAGCTAAAAATGCAGCATTAGTGACTGTCCAAAATGATCAATAATATTAATGTTGATCATAAACAGACCATAAACAGACTGAAAAGGAAGGAGGGACAACAGAAGGAAGTGCACAGAAAAAGATCAAAGTGCTGACAGATTTTAGTGAACAGAAAATGAGAGTTAGAGCGTCCAAAAAGGTTAAAATATTCATGTTGTTACAATATTAATATAAATAGATGTTTTAACTTGAATTAGGCTGTTTTTTAATATACGTGAGATTAGCATCATATACTAAACTACTTTGTATGTATCAAAAGTTGCAACATAATTGTGACAACAGTGACAATGCATATTACATGTTTTTATACTATTGTGCAGCCATAATTAGCTGTATAACATCACAATGTAGTTCAAAAATGTGTAATGGCTACCATGGCTCTCAAATATAGAAGTTCTACAAAAGAAAGTTTAAAAGATTGTAAAATTATTTTACTTTGTGTGTTAATCCATCGTTCAGGGTTTCTTGTAAATTTATGATTCCTACATTTTGTGCTACACCAAACTATCACTTATTATCAAAGAATTACTGGATTTCAAGGTTTTAAAACAGTCTACATGCACATAATCTCTTTGGCAAACTGTAAAATATTTTTGTTTGACTACTTGGTTAAAAACACATATAAGGAGGCAGGATGGGGTAGAAAGTGTCTTTACATGACAGACTATCATGCCATGCAGTTGTGTTTGATTCTCATTCAGCCAAATATCGTCCACGCTTTTCTGTCAGTTGGGGTTGGTTTGGGTTAATGCATAAAAAATACAAAGAATTGTGGCTTGATATGAATTTTTTATAATTAATAAATATATGAGTAGAGTGAGCGTTGTGTTGCATGAATGTTATCCTTTATGAAACGGCAGGCAAAATAAATGATTACAGACTCAAACATTTTTCCTACTTTGTTGTCACTACTAACGTTTGGACATGTGGATAAATTGTGCACTTTCATGTGAGACCGGGTTATGTATAAAGTCAGATAAACTAGGGCATACATCAAGAGGATAACTGGGTTTTACTGTAGATGAAGACAAAAAAAAAAGAAAATATGTAAGCATTTTAGTGTGCATGTGTGTGTGTGTTTGTGTTTGAGAGATGCAGTTACAGAAAAGTGAAAGTCACCTTGTGAAGTTACAGTGTGCTGCACAGCTCTGTCCGTCTCCTCTTATGAATTATGACAGCTGCTGGTTGGCCAAAACCACTCTGCTACACACACACATTTCACTCCTCTCTCCCTCCCTCTCTCTCTCTGTGGTACGGGCCCAACCAGAAAGTTGTACTTTGAAAAGACATAAAATATACAGTTGTTCCAGAGCTCTTCAGAGTGCCTCTCAGACCTCGTACATGTGTGATGTGAATGTGGGCACGTCATGTAATGGCAGGCTCATTCGCTCTTTTCTTCTGTTTTTCTAGCTTTTTTTTTTTCTTCTTCCCTCAATCTCATTTTGATGTCACACTTTGGGTGTCCATCTGGCCAGGTCATGGTTAGATTTTTTTTCTTACTGTCTCTTGCCTTCTATTTTTAAAACTTACTTGTATCAATATTGAGTGTGACTTAAGCTGAAAATTGCATCTACGTGGTTACCGTTGGAGCTAAACCTTTCCTTCTCATTCTCTCTATCATTATGGTGTGGGCATTTTCAGCTGTCCGGCTGGGTTTAAATACAAAAACTGCTCAAGTTTAAACAAAAATTCGGGCCTTTAGTTAAAAAACAACAGTGGCATTGTTGACCAAATGTCAGAAGTTCTCACTTTTTTACGCTTTTATGCAGCGAGTTTCTGCTTCCTCTTTTTACCACAGTGATGAGTGCTGTCACATAAACATCACCAGCAAACATTTAGCGATGGTTATGTGGTGTTTATTTCTTGCACTAAAGAGCTTTCATATTTTATGAACCTTTTGGACGATTCTGAATGTTAAAAGTGATTCTAAAGTTGTATCCTGTGCTTTCTAAAGTGGCACCAAGAGGTTATGGGCAAATATCTCCATGTGTCAGGTTGGAAGTAGGAACATTCTGTTTGTGGAGACGCTTTTGGCATCCTGTGTTATCTAAGTGCTTCCACTCTAGCACGTTAACTCTTTTGCGTTTGTAAAAACACCAAACACCTCATTAATAATGCCGCAGATTTTACCAGGGCGCCTGGTGGAAAATGTCCACGAGACATCCAGAGTGACGCTTCTGTTCTCATGCCATTCTCTTGAACTTTTCCAGAACATCTCATGACTCAAGTGCATGTGTGAAAACAGCTTAAGAGAGAGCCATTGGCTGAACAGCACTTCAGTATGTGCTGCATGCTGAAGGACGCATGTTGGCTTTTAAATGGACAAAACGAGTATAGATTATCTGATTTTGTTGTGTTATAAATGGTATTGAGCTTCCACATTACATGCAGAAAGAAGTAGTTTCAGAAATCCATAAAATATTACGTAAAAGCTCCATGATGGAGTCACATCTCACACCTGATGATGGCATTCTACAAAAACGCAGGAAATATCACTTCTGATGAAGCAGAAAGGGTTAATTTGAACTGTGTGGTAAATAATAAGGTATCATAATATTATAATGTAACAATAATAAAATGCTCTCAGATCGCAAGGTAAACAATTCTCTGATCATTCACATCTCAATTTATTCGTCATGTGTGCTGGCTTAGATAGAGACCTTTCGGAAAAATCGAAACTAATTATATCTATTTATATTTGAAAATGATCAAGTGCTTATCATTTATTTTCATTAATCTTTGTGTCAGCAGAGGAAAAAAAGAAAAATTCTCAAGTTGAAAGATCAGTGAGCAAAAACTGCATCTAATTCAACTGGTTGAACACCAGCCGACGTGTAATTATCCATTAATCAGCTTCATGTTAGCTTGACATCACTGCTCCCCTCTCCTCGCGGAGCTCTTAGGAACATACAGAACACACTCGTGCACATACCGCCCACATACAATTAAGTTTGACTGTGTGTGCAGCTGTGTATGTGTGTGTGTGCTTCCCTGCCAGAACCAGTTGTGAATTTATGATTGTGGATGCGCGCATCTATTAAGACTCTTTTTGCATGTTTTTTGCACTTTGTGTGCCTGCGTGCAAGTTGCGTGTGTGGGTCGATGGGCGCCCTTTCCCCGGCTCATTGGGATGCCAGGCGTGAGCCCTTCGAGTGAGAGCTGTCCAGGCTAGCTTTGGAGTCATTAGTGTGCTCGTTAGTCCAGTTATGTTAAATCTAAATTACCATTCATCATCACACAGGGACCCATCATTTATTCTGATGTGGCCTGGCAGACACAAGCGCTAACTGGATTAACTCATTCAATCACACGCACACACACTCGCCAAAACACAGTGGAATTCAAAATCAGGTGTTAGCTATGCAGTAAGTGCTTTAAAATACAGTATATGGTATTGATTGAGACATTGCAGGGCATTAGAAATGATTGGCTGCCTCTTGTGAACACAAACCATTTACAAAATGTGCCCTTTGGTAGACAAATGTGACTGAAGAGAGAACAATAAATCAAGGAGCTAAGATCCAGGTAATGTTTTTAAACTAGCTGGCCAATTTTAGAACGAATCAGGAGGCTAGAAGCCAAAGAAATTGTTTTATGGGTTAGGGGCTGGTTAATAAGAAAGAAAGAAAGAAAAAACAAACAAACATAAGCAATAAAGAATGAGACCAGGACAAACCTCATATTTTGGCGATAAATAGCTGTTTCTTTTACTGTATTTCTCATTGATACTAATCAATGTTATAGTAAAAGGTGTGTCTACAATTCTGGCACTTGTCCCACACACACACACACACACAATGACACATACAGCTATTAGCTGCTATGAGGAATGTGTACCATCTGCACTAACATGATTGCAAAGACGAGGGCTTCTTGGGAATCAGACCCAAGTGCATCAAGCTGCTCCTCTGTCAGATATGAAGACTGTGTTTATCACATAATTAAATTTCCACTTCTGCCGTGCTTATTGGCCTTACACTGTTTGAACACATCCAGCTTTGACCATGACAGGCTTTCAAAAGTATGTGGGATCAAAGTGTTAGAGGGAAAAACCAACACTGGAGCTGTTGAATTTAAAAATGGCAGCACTTAAAAAGTCATGTCCGGTAAAAGTGGCCTCACAGCTCTGACTATTAAAACATGGAAGGTTAATAAAAGTAGGGCTTTTACAAGCTGTAAGCTATGACAGGACATGGAAATTAAGAAAAGGTTAGGCCTTTACAACAGATACTCTGTCATCTATTCTTTAATCAGAGGGTGAAGCAGAAGCTTTTGTAATTTGTTTAAAAAACTGAACTAACATCAACATAAAGCCTTAAAAAGCTTGTATTGTGATCAAAGAATCTGTTGTATCATGAGGATTAATCTCACTGTTTAAGTTTACACTACAAAAGCTCATAGTCATGCACTAGTAATGCTTGCTGGGAAGCCGGCTTGTTTAGAATGATACTGCAGCACTAATTGATTGTGATAGGTGTTTAATGACAAATATGATAAGGCCACCCTGGCATGCAATCTGTTCTGGATTCAAAGAGAAAGAATGTATCAAGTGTGAGTCTGTGTGTGTGTGTGTGCACAGATGACAGAAACAAGATTTCAAGGAATACTCAATGTGGCACTAGAGTCTTCGATCACTAAGCAATCACATCTTTTAAACAGCTTAATTAATGCGACGCTTTCCTGGCGGAGCATCATAGAGGGTGGCGAGGAGTGCCAATAAATTCACTTGTAAACAAAATGAAACGTCCAGATTTAGCAACACGAGGTGAACAAGTTGTTTAGAGTACAAGAGATTCAGTCAGTTGTAACGCTTTTTGATTCAAGCAATCTTTTTTTTCCCCTCAGAGCCTCAGTTGTCATTTACATTATTTTTTTTCCCTACCTTTTAAAACCTACTGTATACAATTTTTGGGGAGGCAACTAAAACATGTACAGGTCGAAGGTTTAAACTTAATTTCAGAACGGAAATGAGATGTAAACTCGTGTCTAATTTAAAAAAGTTACAAGTTTGAAACTCACCTCCCTTCCTTAACTTCTCTCTTCCTGGAAAAAAAAATCAAAAAAAAAAAAAAAACAACAACTCCCGAACACATAAATTGTGCTCTGGGGAATCCTTGTGCATGAATCTATCAATGTCTCAGAGATACTAGGCTAATCATTCATACCTTTCAGCTGGATTTCCCTGCAGAGCAGACGGCATATAAAAGGACAACCTTGATGCTTGATGTTGAGTGATACTGCACGAGGGTTTTCTTTATTTCCACACTTGGTGTGCAGCCTTGAATTAAACAAAACTGTTAGAAATTGACACAGACACTTGTGACTACAAAACGGTCCCTCTAGTTCTCTGCCAATTAATCCACTGGATGTATCGCCTACCTGCTCTTTGGCTGCTTAGCAAAACTGTATTCCCCTTATTGTTTTCTGTCAAACTTCAGATGCACTTGAGAAAACAGGGTGAACTATTAGGATGAACAATCTTGTGATAAGCATCTGGTAGTGTTATACATGTGGGAGTCTGACAGTACTGGTCAAAAAGTTCTCACTTCAGTATTTTTAGAGTAATTTTTTGGGTATTCTGTTATTTTGATCCACCACCCACACTGACTTTGCTGATGCTGATCTTTCTCAGTCATCCTGATCTTTTTTTCTCACAATATTCATGTTTTTTATGAAAATAAATCAATTAATTTTGGTGTTATTTGGCCTTTGATCTGTCAATATCTTGACCAAAAAGGTAATTTTAGAGACCGGCTTGCAGTGTCTTAACTAAAAGACTTAAACCTCTCATTTTCCGAGCACACTAATTCAGCTGGTGAATTTATCATCCTGGAAATATTGGAGTTTATTTTCATAATATGGCAGTGGAGGGTGACTGGACGGAAATGAACAAGAAACTGAGATGACCTGCAGAGAAGATCAAGCTGAACTCAAAGCCACAGTAATAGAGGACAAGAACAGCAGAGTATGATGGACCATTTGCAGGCTTATATTCAAACAGATGTGACCCCCTGTTTGACATCATAAGGCACGTCTCACTGAAAGGAAATCATGGGCTTTGTCTGTTATATTCAGCTGTACAGGGAAAAATAGCTATAATCCATGTTACAACGTGTCTTATCCATAGTGAAGAATTGATTTTGCACAGGCTCATTTAAATCCTTTAAGTCCAACACAAGCAAAAATTGGAAAACAAGTTACATTTTATTTATTCTAAAGATTTCATTTGGCACTTTAACAAAATGTGTGGAAAAAATATAATTTATTCCATTTGTTGGGGGGTATATTTATCATCTATCACCATATGTCTAAATTACTATAGTGCAGTCTTTTCCTTCCTGGTATCCATTAGGGAGCAGAAGGCAACTATCAGATTGTGTCCAACTGGGTTTGGAGTGGGCTTTCCACCGATCGGATCGGCTTGATCGGATCGGCCGATTTTTCACATATTTTTCATTTTTTCTGATCGGCCCTAAAGTTTTCATCCACCGATCCGATCAATGACGTCATTGTCATTGTAAAACTGCTCCCGTTGCAGCTGCGTGTGATCTGTTGCAGCTGCACTGTGACACCGTTTGCTAGTG
>JAVQJG010280677.1:0-14159 GCA_036024015.1 Craterocephalus amniculus
ACGCGCTTTCTCTGCCGGGTTAATTTTTGGAACGTCCAGACTCCGATCAGCCAGTAATAGCGTTCCCTTAGTGATCCGGAGTCAAATTATGAAAGTTAAACCCCTTAGCGAAGAAAAAAGCGTCACACAAAAGCTAAAAAAAAATATCCGCTATCGCTAACTAAGCTAGCCGGACGTGAAATCGGGTATAGTCCCTTTAAGGCCCTTCCCCTCCATTTTGAACATTTTAACTGCCTCCATCTTCTATGATCCGAAACAGCCAATCAGAATGATATTGCTCACTTATACATCTAATGCTGATTCAACATAGTCAATGGAAAGAAACATTAATGAAGCCCCAATGGTTTGGCATATACAAAGAAAAAAAGACAAGGCCAAAATATGTT
The DNA here is from genome assembly GCA_036024015.1 of Craterocephalus amniculus. NCBI lineage: Eukaryota > Metazoa > Chordata > Actinopteri > Atheriniformes > Atherinidae > Craterocephalus > Craterocephalus amniculus. The sequence goes on from JAVQJG010280677.1 coordinate 387, forward strand.
CAGCCTCATTCCCAATGTTCCCAACAAACCACCGTCCGCTTGATGTTTCACAGCCTTCAATTATTCCTACAGATAAATGAGAACCTTTGAGATTCATAAAGTTCTTTAATTAACAAGTTTTTATAACCATTACTGTTTATACAGTAAAATTCAATGTCTTAATTCCTACAACAGAGTTTATCTTCAACTCTTTTCTGGGAAAGACTGGGCACTCATTAAAGGAGGCTGTGAAGTTAAATATAAGGAGGTAAAACACAAAACAAAGCCAGCAAGTAAGAGAGCATTGTATTGCTACTGGCAAGTCAATGAACTGCCCCAGACTGAGCACATGATCTTCATTTGCCCCAGCTTTGAAATGACTTTGTCTATTTGCATTGTGTGTGGTCAAGTGTCCCCTCTAGATGATTGAGATGACAGTTTTCAGTGTGCTATGATTACATTGCATTATTTTATCCCACCCACCCCACATACAGTGTAAGTAAACACATCACAGATGCACAAACCCCAAACATTTATGGATGTCATTGTAGCTTAGAAACAATTTCACCGCTCCAGCTGAAAGATATTTTAGAGCACGTTCTCCGCAGAGTGGAATCTGATTTACTGGAACAAAAAGCACACAGGATGCACCTTCAAAGAATTTCAAGACTAATGTTCAACTAAAAATGCATTTTTCTGGGGTGCATATGTTGCATAAGAAATTGCCCAAACATGCGAGTGTCTCCGACGTGTGTACAGCAAAGCCTCCAGTAATGTGTGTCTGTTTATGTCTTTGTTTCTGAGTGCCAGTGTGGTCTCTTACATTATTCTACTCCTATCATGCAGAAATTGCCTGGACAGCCATTTGGCTCGTGCTCGCCATTCATTTGTAATTCTGATAGAGGGGCTGTGACTGCTTGGGCCTCGGGACAGCAGCAAAATCAATTGGCTAGAAATGACATCTGCCAAAATCTGCCACTGGAGCGCTCGTAGGTACCATAAATGAAATCACAGGCTCTAATTGTCTGCTGATTTATTCACTTGTCTGAGTGCATCAGGGTTGGACCAGCAAGTAGCCCCAGAGCCTTGTCTGTGAGCTTGGTCATACATAACACATTTATTTATTTACCCATCCCTTCTGATTCATAGCATCACTTGGGGGATATGCTGCCCTCCCACCACTGACACTCCTCTGCTAGCTTACAGTCTCAACCCCCTTTTCCTTCTCTACCCCTTCCGCGTTTGATTAATTCAGTTTCTTCTTCTTTTTCGTGGCAGCATGTAAAATGAAATGGCTGCAGAAACAACTGTCACTTGGCCCAAGTAAGATAAATATGTCGACGCCTGGAGCAGTTAGAGCCTGCTTGCATGTTTGACTGCACTCAGAATAGAGATGTTGATATTTTTTCCAGCGTAACTTAAAGACATTTTTTGCAAGCTATTTACTTCATCTAATTGCCGCTGAGGCTGTGCGATGATGTCAGTTACACGTGACATTTTGGCACATGGTACTCGGTTATGAGACGAAGGTTAAATTTGATATGATGCAGTCCTTATAACATCCACCCTTTGTCTCGTTCGGACGCTTAATAAAAGGGCACAAAGGGGGGGCTTTTTTCTCATTGCCGGCGGACTCTTTCAGGACGTCTCGGCAGAAACTTTAACCTAGCTCCAACACCAGCCTGAATAAAACATGAAACAATGCCTGCAAAAGTGTCTGTGAGGCAGTACAACATCAAAAATTAATACAACCTCCGTGGGCCACACCAAGAAATTTATCTAATCCCCAGAGTTCATCTTGCTCTTCCTGTCCCATAGGCAACAGTCATGGGAGGTTACAAGCATGCCTGAGATGATACCAACGGAAAGCGAGAGAACTCTTTTTTATTATCTTATGGCAAAATAAAAGAGCGAAATGAAGGAAAAGGAGACAGAATAGACTCAAAGGGAAGAACAGACAAAGGAACAGATAAAAAACTCAGAGCATTTTTGGGGATGAAAACAAAGTTCTCACCAAATGGCCTCGCCAAAGGGGGGGGAGGGGGGAGTATCCCACATATGGAAAAGAGTCAAATTAGAGAGCTGTGTTGGGGCTGTGATAATCTGCCTTTGATGAAGCCATCCTTAAAATATCAAACATGTCCCTGAGGTTTTCCCTTAAGTGACACTTTCCAATATTTGTCCTACATTGCCACTGGCGACATCCGGATGTGTGAACATGGCAGTGTGGTGGCCAGTGGGGAGATGGTGCTATGGTATCATTTAAGCAGCAAAGAGCCCTGCCTTTTCCAGCTCATTAGCTTCCCCTTCTTTGTCCCAGGCCATTTGATAGCAGCATTAATCTACGGCTCCACTAGGCTTCCTCTCCCTATTTACCGGTATTTCATGAAGATTACACCAATCAACCGTGTAAATGTATGTTTTTTTTTCTCCACTTCCCCTGCCTAGTGTGAATCCCAAAACTCAGTGGAGTACCTTGTATAAACTTGTGCAACAAACTACAGATTAAACATTGCATTTCCCTAAAAGCCAGTTAGATGAGAGGTGTTTGCCAACAAGCCACGCTGCCGCTCTTTTTCGTGCTGTTCATGATTTATCTCTGTTTTATGTGTGTTTACTACCAAGGTGGATGGCGCTCTTCCAGAAACACTGTTGTCCCTTTGGTTTGGATCACTTTCCTTTTAACAGCATCTGAACCACACACACTACTGTCAAGAGTAGGTGAGGAACTAAAGCAGCTCTGAACCCACATCACAAAACGCTGCACCAAAACGACTTTGTCACAAACTTCTTACAGCCCAGTTTCTCTCAGTACAAAGCATCAGCCCTGTGATCGGTCTGGCAGACTCCGTCTCTCATGAGGTATCTGACTTTTATCGGGGAAAGACAGGAGACACAGACTCTCTCTGCCTACAGCTTGCCATTCATCCAGACATGATAGATCTGGGTGTATTTGGCATTTACAGAATCAGTGGCATGTTTAAAAGGGTTTTTCATTTATTCTGCCTTTTCCTATGAGGAATGATACAAAGTATAATGAATACTGAAAATAAGTTGTCTGACAATAAATGGCAACTCCATCTGACATGTCATGTGTCTTTTTGAGCAATGTACACGCAACAGCTGTGATTTGCCATGAAGTAGGAAAAGCTGGTTAAAGAAAACTTTTTTCCTTTCATAGTCAAATAATTTCCTTTCATAAATTAACAAGAAATCTTTCTAATTTCTCTATAACGACATTGATTCACAACACAGACATTCATTTGAAGCCTGAATCAGAAATACGTAAACAAAAGAAACACACTTTAAGCCACATGTTCATGAACAGGTTTCATAGCAAAACTCATCGTAGTTACAAAACCAAGCCGTCGTAGTGATGCAATTGATCGCTCTGCCTCTCCTCTCTTATAGTTCATCTGTTGACTTGCATCCTTGGGTTACCCTCTCTCTTAGTGGCTCCCTTTTCTATCATTTCCATGGCAGAGCAGGAATAATCCTGCCTTCAAGTGCTATCGTATTTATGGTAAATACCAAAAACCGACAACATGAACACCCACTCTAACCACGTAGTTCCTTCGTTATACCCCTCTGGTATCTTTGCATCAAAAACCCAGTGCCTTATGCGTCTGATGTGGCTGTCATTGCATGGACATGGCCCCTTCTTCTTCTACCTGCCACATCCAGACTCGTTGACCCCAGTCCTTTACTAGTAGCTGTGCACACATCAGCCTTTCTCCACACTTCATTACCTACCGTTTCTCAAGTCCAGTGTAGCTTGTTGCACGAACTTGAGGCACTGCTCAGCCTTTCTACATTCCTATGTGCTACAACTTCATAGCTGATGATCCACCGACCAATTCAGTGGGAAGGGATGACCAAGTCTCACCTCTTGGAAGGCACCCATAGGCTTGTCCCAGTTTATTAAAACAATTAAGGACATTCTATTTAAAATACACACACTGAGTAGCCTGAAACAGACTAATATATAAAATTAAACCAAAGTCTAAACACGCAAGTTGTAGTCCAACCATGTTTCACACCTTAACACACACTCATGCACACACAGAGAACTTCATGCCAGTTCTCAAGATGGCAAGAAGCCAGCAGGTTTAAATTCTCCCAGCTTGTTCTCTGCATATTATCACAAAAGGTTTTTCCCGTGGGGTAGCTGAGAATGGTTAGTTTTATGGAGCAGCTGGTTGAGGCGGCGAGGAAGCACCATCCCGCCTTCTCTGGCAGCATGAAAATAATCCCGTCACACAGACATTAGTCGTGTTCCTGCAGCCTTGACAACAAGAACAAATTTCTACATACTTGATTGGTTGTCTTCCACCTCATTGTCTCCTCCATCTTTGTCAAGATACTAATGTTTCGGTTCTGTTAATTCTTGTCAGATTTCATTTTTATTTCCTTACTTTATTCCCTTTTTTCTTTTAGTTTTTCTTGAGTTCAGGTTGTCTTTCCTGTGTCATGATTCAATCCCAGCCCGGGCCCTCCTTCTTCCTGCCACTATTAGTATCTCAGTGATCTGAGTTCACAAAGTGAGGATTTCATTGACCTGATTTACTAAACATTCTGGTAACTTCATGTTTCCTGTTGTAGTTTGCCGCCTTGTGTATTTGACTAAGCTTACTTCCTGCTCATGTTACACCAGGTCTTCAGTTCTATTAGCTACTTACTTAGTCATTAGCTCTTTTTAGCTGCCATTGAAGCACATTTAATTTCTTAATAAAGTCTCTGTGGAATCCACCTGGCTGACTCCAGTCAGTCCTGTGATTAAATCCTTCCTCATTGTTACCTTATAATCACGGCTGATGACAATTTTGCCAAACTTGCACCTTATTTCCTTGTATCCACACACAAATGCGCTACAGCTGACACCCACAATGACCTCTGCAGTGTGTGTGGTCACAGTGGTGCCAGTAGTGAGAAGTATGCAGTTTCATCTGGGGAAAACCAGATTTCAATCTAATTTCTTTTATTCTTTTAGCTTATTTAAGTCATTCATGTACTTTCTAATGTTTCTTTTTAAATGTTACACATGAGGGACTTTGAGTTGTCTTGTACATACAATGTGTTGGACAAATAAACCTGCCTTGCCTTGCAGATACATAAGAATTTCCTGCAGAAGTTCTGTATTTGTGGGATTCTGTGAAAATATTGCCCAATATCTGAAATCTTCTGGCCCTGATATTGGAGTCTCTGATATTCCTAAGCCTTCACATATTAAATTGGTATGATCAGATAAAGCATTGGAGCCTAAAACATCATTATGTGACCATCAACGCTACGATTTCTGAGAATAGTTTAGTTTAATAGATGAATGTTAGTGAATATTAAGTGAATTATTATGTAAATATTTTAAGAGTCTAATGAATTATCTAAGTAATGCATGCTTAGACTGGCATGGGTATGAAGAGAATAAAAGTAAACAAAGTTGTCTCTGTAGCTCTATTATTATCTGACACCTTTGAGGAAGGCAGCTTTTTGAAGATGAGGGCAGCAGAGAATGGGCGAACAAGATACATCACAGAGGTAAATGCTCCAAAGCCTGTTTAACCAGTTATAACAGAGAGTCATCAAAAGACTGTTGGTTCAACTAACATGCTCTGCGCTCATGCTTACCAACATGTCACTGCCAATTTTGAGGCTAACTGTCTTCCTGAAAGCCTTCACCCCACCCATCCTGCTCCCCTTAGCAACAGATGCTGCACTGAAAGAACAATTACATGTGCTACAATCCTCATCAAATGTGAATAGCGGATCTCATCTCAGTGCCATCTACCCACGTATGCTCTCCAAATCTTGTTTATGCAAAAACAAATGAGCCCCCACACTCCATGTCATAAATTTCCCCCACATCAGACTGGAAATATGACCTTACAAGTGCCATCTTTCCCTTGTCACGATTACAACAGAAGACAATAAATCTCAATGATTTTGACAAGAGCTGAAGCTTCAAAAGGTGGCACATGCAACAGGGAGACTTGGATAGAGTTTTATGTATTTAGTCAAAATGCTTTCAGAGACATTGTACATTTTGAAAACATGAGTTGATTGCAAAGGGTTCCTTCACACCATCAGAACTATTTTGTAATTACAGTGGCAGAGCCAACATCTAAATAATTTGCCCACATAACAGCTCCGCCTAATGTCTGGATGGCACAAAGATGGAATGATTACAAACCATTGAGTAGAGACATACCAATTCTAACAGCCAAAATTAGAGGTAATATAACTTTTCCACCCTGTTTATTACCCCTTCCTCTCTTTCTTTTGATTTCTTTTCTTTTGTTTTTTTTTGTGCCAGTTTTGTTTTGGAGAAGGAAGTGGCTGTCAATAAGCATGGCCATGATAGTGTGGAAGGGCTGCCAGTTCCAATAAAGTGGGAGAGAGATCATTGCAATGAAAGGTGACCTTGGCATAATTGAGATTCATCACATAGAAAGCCAGGCGGCTGAGGCAACAGGGAGCGGAGTGAATGGAAAAGGGGAAAAAAGAAAATGACTAGAAAACACAATATAAACAAGACTTTCATTTTATCAAGAAGCAGCCAACTGATGGTTGGGCAGGAGAACCTGCACCCCAGTAGCAATATCTGTATTTATTTAGGCCAGGACTGCAGGCTCATAGAGGACTCTGATCCTCCCTGCTTGTGTTCTGTTTTGCTAGCAGCACACACGTGAAATGATATAAAAGTAGCGCTCTTCAAACCGAGTGAAAAGAGTCTGATCTCGGGTTGCCTGTTAGCTCTATGGTTGAGATAACACTCCGGCTGCATGTTGGGAAGCACATGCTTAGACCACAGAGGGAAGCGATGTCAGCTCGCTATCATGTTTTCACTTCCCGGCATTGCACGGCGTTAAAAGGGCTCTGGAGACATGCAAACACAGAGAAGGATGAATGGAGGTTGGAGGAGGATGCTGGCATGTATGGGGATGGATTATAGTATCCTTTCAGACCTGCACAATATGTATGTTTGGGTCTGGGCTGGAACCTTCACGTTGCAGCCACACAGATGTGGCTCCTGTGTTTGGGGGAGGGCGGGATCCCACAGATTTCTATGGCCTACAACAATGGCCCACATTCTTGGTCCACAACCCACCTGGCTCTCTCTGATAAATGGTTTTGAAAGAGGACACACTGCATTTCATCCAGATGGCAGTCCATGCACATACTGTAAACACCTCGCTGGCCTTTTTCCTATATTTTGTTTTTTGTTTCGGTGTAGATGATTATTTTGGGTTTTTTGGCATTGTTGATCGTTTATCTTAAACTTGGACCATTTGCCAGCTATAAGAAAAATATTAAAATATGACTTGAAATGTTACTCAGTTGGCAACCAATTGAACAGAGACTACATTATCTTTATTGCCTTGACTTAATAAGTTTCCATTACACTGTATCTAACTGAATATCATCTTCAACGTGTTTTCTGTCCATGTTTTTCCTGGAAAGGGAAATGACTTCTGCTTATACTTGACAAACAAAAAATAGGTGCTTCCATTCCCTATAATTAAAAGGCTTTGTAATCTTCTAGGATTAAAAGGCCAACTAATGACCAAAAAGAAGCGATTTGGTGAAAATCAAAAAAGGATTAATTACTTCTCGTACTTTGCAAGGTGACAGTAATTACTTTCATCCACTCAAACAAAAAAAGGGCGAATGAAATAATTGGCAGACACTTAATTAAAGGTTACAGCTTTGACATAATTGTGAAAGACAAGACAATTAAAATTCCTTTTATTCAACTAAGATATACAAGGAGTAATTGGTACAGTGCTCTCTGGAGGGCTTGCAAGTGTAGGCTGTGTGAAGGATGGAAGCGCTTTGGTAAATAGTGAGATAGCGAGAAGGCTGGACTGCAACATCATTCTAACCCATTCAGACAAGGTTATTGCTAAGGTTCAAACTTCAGAGGCAGCCCAGGAGGGAACTCACCCACCTCTATAACAGATTATGGCTAGTCCCACAAGAACTGAGAATGTAAGAATGTGAAAACCTCCCATTAATGTCAAGGTTATATCAGTGAGATGCCTCAAAAAGTCAATGGGTGTATTCCCATGGGGCTTGTTGTGATTTGTTACCTGGACTATTCTGACACCACTACTGAGTCACCGAGAATGTTGTATAGATAAAAAAGACTGGTGTGGCTTTAACAGCCACACATTCAGTAAGACATTTAGTAAAAAAAACATTTCCTTTTACCTGTAAATTTTTTTAAATTTTAAAATATAATTTTAATGGACATCAGTTATTGAGTGGACACTGCATTTAATCATACTTATCTGATACATCACAACAGCACTGTAGTGTTATATCGGAATTAGGGTGACCACATTTTGATTTCTAAAAAGAGTATACTTGCTCTGCCTCGCCTACAAATAAAAAATAATACTCAAAGTTTACACAAAGACGCCTTCGACGTTTAATATATTTAAAGCTTCTTCTGTATCATGAGAAAATTTAGTTATGGAACCAAAGCATAGATTTCTCAAAGGTTAATGAACAATAAAGTATTTTGTGCCTAATATGATCTCTAAAGTGTCAATGTTACAAAATTAAAATAAACTGACAAGCTGGATTTAAATAGTTATGGAAATTATTCCATTTCTGCATTAGAAAATAAATCTACAGATTTAATAACAGGATTTTTTGCTGAAATTCATCTATCACTCCAGTTCTTAAATTTTGTCTGAACAATAAAATAACCACAAATAACTTTCTATACATTTTTGTCAAGGAAGAGTTTTTTTTCAATGATTTAACATACAAATTTACAATCTATTGATTACATGTGAGGTGGTGTGCTGGTTATCACCGCTGCGTCACAGCAAGAAGGTCGCTGGTTCGAGCACTGGGCTGAGTTGGAGACAGAGGGGGCTGCTGGTTTGGGCTGAGGAGGGGTTTGAAACAGCAGCCTTTCTGTGTGGAGTTTGCATGTTCTCCCTGTGTATGCGTGGGTTCTCACCGGGTACTCCGGCTTCCAAAGATGTCCAGCTGTCCAAAGAGATACATATGAGGGTAATTGGACACTCTAAATTCTCCCTAGGAGAGAGTGCGTGTGTGAATGGTTGTCTGTCTCTCCATCAATTCCCTGCGACAGACCTGTCCAGGGTTTACCCCGCCTCTCGCCTGTTAATAGCTGGGATAGGCTCCAGCCTACCCACCAGCGACCGAATTGGATTATCGGTAACGAAAATGGATGGATGGATGGTTACATGTAGTTATCAGTCTGTACCCTGTTAGATGAACAGCACAATCTGAGCACATGATTCATTACTGGCATCTCTGTTTATTTTGCGCCACAAATCACGATCAGGATCAGTGATGAAAACTGTCATCAGTTTTATATTACTTTTACCTGCGGTTTAAAGGTAGTCAGATATCTTGAAACTACTATCACAATCTGACCAATCACAACGGAGTACTCTCTGTGTCTCTGTGTCCACCTAGCTTGTAGGTCTGAAAGAGGTGCATGTCTATGCAGAGGCAACAGTGGTTACTCCATAAGCCCCCTGACGCAGACGAGGGACAAGTAGCTATAAACCCAGCTTAAGCTAATGCCAAGCTGATGTAGTATTTATTTCAGCGAGTCTCCAGCTTAGAGATGTTCATCTTTAGCTCATCTTTGCTAACGCACAATTGAGACAATAAATAATCAAATGAGTAGCTACATACCAAGTGGAATGGCTGATCACATTCAGATTTGCCACCCCTCAGTTACCATTAGACTCATGATTGGACTAATCCAATCGTTTTCTAGATTTTAAAAGGAAAACAGCTTTCTGTTGCATTTATATTGTCCCTGCTGGTAAGTCTGTAGTCCTAATCGCTACCTGTTGGTGGTAATTGCTATAGTAAAATAATTCTCCTAGACAGTAATAAACTTAGGCAGTTGGACAATAACCTCTTTGTACCTTTTGAAACTGAGAAAACAATCTAATTCAGTCTTTTTGTTGGAGTGCATGTAAGGGACAAGAGATCTTGACTGTGATATCTGGGTCAGATTTAATCAAACGTCAGATTGTCGATCCAAATGACTAATTCAGAGACTCATCATTCAAGTCTGCCCTCTTATGGGTTGCTCTCTGACTCAGTCTGTCTATTTCCCCCCAACCCCTTCACTCTAATGGACAGCAGCCAGGATCTCTGAGGTGAGGCAGCCAAGGTAATATTCCTCAGGTATCCTCTAATTACCTGTCATTTTGCATTCATGGTCCAAGTATTCATCCCCACTTTGGTCATTGCTAACTGATGAAGGATGAGCTTTTTCCTCAACAATATGGAAATAACCTCCTCAAGAACAAATCAGGTGAGGGAACTCAAAGATTTGCCAGGACAGATGAGAAGGAGAGGCTTTAGTTGATGAATGACAACAACAAAAAAATAGTTGATATGCCCCCTCAGACAAGCTATAAATGGGTCATAACCAAGCTTTACCATACAGAAAAAAAGGAAAGCATCTTATCATTTATAAAATTTGACTTGTAGTGTCATTTTTCAAAAGAATTACATGGCATCATCACTACTAAAACCATAATGAAGACTTACAAATACAGACCACACACCCAATTTATTCTTTGCTTATGCATCTATCAAGTTCTTAATAACAAAGACTTTTCATGTTTGTTTTACTTACTGTTACTTTTACAGGCAAAACACTATTATCTCATAATTGGTTCATCGTTTGGTCATCTGTGCATCCTACTTATGTTTTCTAAAGAGGATATAGCATTCTTGCACTTGGATAGAGAATTAGAATATCCCTAATATTTTTCAAATAGTTTTAATGCAGTCACTGTTCAGAAAGAGTTTATATTATATTAAATCCTATTGTGGGTTCTACTGTAATTGTGTATCAAAGCTGTATTCATGTGTTTTAATGCGGAAAATATGAGGTTGTGAAATCCACTGTCTCAAAGAGTACCAGAAAGCCTTTGTTCAGCTGGATATGCCTTTAAGGAATGAACAATCTAATCAAAGCCCTTTACCCCTGAAGAATACTGTTAATGAGCAGAAGCATTCTCAACATTTTCATTCTGTCTTGTGGGTACATGATCTAATAGTTCTTGATGTATAATTACTATCAGAAACCTTTACAAAAGTTCAAAAAATGGACAGTGTCAGTGTTTGGTGTGCATGAAACCCAACCATTACCACAGATGCACATTATTTAGTCAGCCGGCATCAAATGGTGAAAACACTGTGTGAATTACATTTGGTGGATGAAAATGATCTGTGATTGCAAGGACACAGCAGATGTTAACAGGTCAACAGTGACAGCAGGTCTTTTGCACCAAATGCTGTTGTTATGGCAGCATTTTACTCCTTCGATTGAGCCATCTGACAGCTGCTGTCACTTCTCTGTTTCCCATATCCCAGAGCAGTTAACAAAACCACAAATGGAAATAGACATTAAAATCATTTTATCCCCCCCACCCACTCACTGTTTTTAGTAAAATAGTCACTTGGCCTGCCAGTAGGAAGAAGTGGTCAGATTTTTCAATGAACTTTGACTTTTGAATCTTAATTTAAAGCCTCATTGTCTTTAGTCTTCATCCCCAAACGCAGCTTAAACCCTTAGTACTGTCATACCTGCAGCCCCTGAATGTTAACCCCTAGTAATAAATCTGAAGAGAGATCAAATATCAGTAAAAAAAACAAACAAACAAAAAAAACAGTGCAGGAATTAATTCCAACCCAATGAAACTCCTATAACTCATTTGCCTGGCTATCACGACTTCAATGCGAGCATTAGTCTGGCCAAGACCAACAGGGAAACTGTTCCTCAGAAGGGACGGTTGACCCGTCTCCTTCACATGTCGCTGTTTGGTCGAACTTAAATCAATCAAAGCTTAAACAAATCACAGCACTCTTTTCTATGACTTGTGTGTAGCCATCGGGGCTAACAGACTCTTACCGAAGCCGGTCGGGAGCAAGGCGAAAACGTCTTTCCCTCTAACAAATGTCTCCAGGGCTACTCGTTTCTCACATTTCACAGATAACTTTCCCTTTAATGTGCTGAAAACAGAATCTCCCGCTATGTCAGACGCTGCCGCTGCTCCATGTTAGCAATGTTGACGGTGTTGCTTCCTGTCGCGTCACTGCTTTGAGGCCGCCTCTTTGGATAAGCTCAAAATTGATTGGCTCCCACTTTTTTGGGAATTTGGAAATCGGTTGAATAGCCCTCTTGGCCAGACTATATGGAGCTTGTGAAATTTAGTGGGCTGGACTAGACTAATATAACTCATGGCATCAACTTACATTTTTTTCTCAAAAAACTGATCAGGCTGCTCTATGGATGCACAGAACAGAAGCTCTACACTGGGTCTGCTTGGGAGCACCAGGGAGCAGGTGGTTTTAGGGCTGTATCGGGTGAAAGTGGGTGGCTATGAATAAACAGTGGGTCCCAAATCTGCAATGGAGAGTGCAACTGAGGTTAGTAACAAAATTAAAGCTGGAGAATATGAAACTAAAGATGAGAAAGGATAATCAGATATTTTGCCTCTAGCTCTTGTTCAAATTTAATGGGATATTAGCATATTTGTTAAATAGATTTAAACCTTTTTTTCTAATAAATCCTTTTTTAATAACACCTCAGTTTACATGGACACTCTGATTCAAAACAGAGATTTTCGTTACAGATATTTAAACGTTTGTTTTTGCCTTTGGTGAGAATGTGCAGGTGAGTCTGAATGTGGAGATGAAACTGTTTCCCACTGCTGCAGCACCAATCGTTGCTGTTTGATCCCCAAGCTAAGTGGAAGGATTGAGTCTGGTCTGGTCAACCATTCAGAAACATTTTTGTACATAACAGGAATCACAATTTATAAGTAAGGGCAGTCCTTTAGAAATATTTTTGACTATGGCTGCATTTATACTAGGAAGTCCCCTGAGGTGGTAAGATTGGGGACTTGGTTCAGTTGGGGAGTTGCAACATTTAAGCTGTACTCAAACTGTTTCATCTGATGTTTAACTCTCGCCACTCGGCTGCATCGCTGGCGCCCTCACGCACCAGCAACAGTGCTTTTAGGAATATCTAACTATTAATCCATTCATTTGGCATCATTTTAGAGTACATATTATTGCCCAGGTTGTCCTGAAAAAATAAAGATATCCATTACCTGAGAGGACAAAAATAGCAATAAATGGCTTGGTCTTTTAAGGGTTTATACAGGATGACATTGTTTTCTAGCACATAACAGCTAAATAGCTGTTCCAAGCGGTCTCATCATATCTCATCAATCATATCAATCATATCTGAGTCCAAACTTTTCCTGAATTCTTCCACATTTGACTGTGAGCCATTACTTCCACTCAGAGTCGCCTAGCTATCATCCCAGACGTTAAGGTGCAACGTCTAATAAAATCAAGTGAGTGAAAGAAAAGATTAATATATAATTAAAAACTGTGTCTATAGATATGTAATTAGTACGACGGAGTATTAGGGCCACATAGAGAAAAAAAACAAAAAAAAACAATGGAAAATATTTGTCAGTTGCTTACCGGAGAATAAAGTTGAAATGTTGAGAATAAAGTCGAAATGTTGACAATAAAGTCGAAATGTCGAGAATAAAGTTGAAATGTTGCGAATAAAGTTGAAGTGTTGAGAATAAAGTCGAAATATTGAAAATAAAGTTGAAATGTTGAGAATAAAGTTGAAATGTTGAGAATTAAGTTGAAGTGTTGAGAATAAAGTCGAAATATTGAAAATAAAGTTGAAATGTTGAGAATAAAGTTGAAATGTTGAGAATAAAGTCGAAATGTTGAGAATAAAGTCGAAATGTTGTG